>JAWPHD010009732.1:0-100707 GCA_037043455.1 Cyrtodaria siliqua | reverse complement strand
CCACTCCGCCCCCTTCTGAATCCGTCACCACTGATACTTATTGATCTAAATTGTCTAGAAATTGTTTCTATCACACACAGGTACTAAACATTGACTCTAGCTCTTTTTGGAGATATATGGAAACGAGAGTTAATGACCTTTCGAGGTAGAGACAAAGACAAATGGGTGAGTCAACTCGTACTTTTATGCCCCCGAAGGGTGGCATATAGTAGTCGCACTGTCTGTCCGTTCGTCTGTACAATCGTGTCCGCTTCATAACTCTGACAACAATGGACGGATTTTCAAATAACTTCGCACAATTGCTCACCACAACAAGACGACGTGTCGCGCACGAAAATCTAGGTCCGTGGCTCCAAGGTCAAGGTCACACTTAGAGGTCAAAGGTCAAAATCCGTTCGTCTCTACGATCGTGTCCGCTTCATAACTCTGACAATAATGGACGGATTTTCAAATAACTTGGCACAGTGCTCTCCACAACAAGACGACGTGTCGCGCACAAAACCCAGATCCGTGGCTCCAAGGTCAAAATCACACATAGAGGTTCAAATGTCAAATCGTGTCCGGTCAATAACTCTGGCATTCCTTGACGGATTTTGAAATAACTTCGCACAAGTGTTCAACACAATAACATGATGTGTCGCGTACAAAAATCCAGGTCCGTGGCTCCAAGGTCAAGGTCACACATAGGTCAAACGTCAAATCGTGTCCGGTCAATGACTGGCATTCCTGGACGGATTATCAAATTACTTGGCACAAATGCTCACCACAATAAGACGATGTGTCGAGCACAAAAACCAGGTGTGTGGCCCCAAGGTCAATGTCACACTTAGAGGTCGAAGGTCAAATTGTGTCCTGTCAATAACTCTGGCATTCCTGGACAGATTTTCAAATAACTTGGCACAATAAGACGTGTCGCGCACAAAATCCAGGTCAGTGGCTGCAAGGTCAAGGTCACGCTTAGAGGTCAAAGGTCAAATCGTGGAGATGGAAAGCCCATTATGTAATTATTACACAGTATTATAATTTAATATCAGGATACAGTGTATATCGGATCTATCGTAAAGTTTAGGTAAGAACTAGAGACAATGATCCGGAACTAGGGTAAATGACACGAAGCTAGCTAACGTAGCATTCCCCGATTTTTAAATAAATCGTTGGATTTATGATATATAATGAAAAGTAACGAGTTGAACTCACCCCCTGTTGAGATTTGTTTTGTCCCTGTCTCTACCTTGGAAATGTCATTGGATCTCGTTTCCATATGTCTCCACAAAGAACTAGAGTCAATGTTAAGTACCCGTGTACTATGTATATATTAATGCATAGCCGTAGGAACGGGTGGGACGGGGGAGGGCAGGCACACCTCAATAACCTGAAAGTGGGTTGGGCTAGTTTTGCCCTCCCCACATCAAAACCATATATGTTACCATTTTATGTTTTGACCCAACAAAAGTGCTTGTGTCAGATAGGTCGTAAGACTAATTGATTGTCAAAGGTGTGCATTAAAATATGTGACAAGCAAAAAGAAGTCGGAAAATAATACCTTATCAAAAATTTAAAAGTTTCAGTTGGACCCCACCTGCCTCCGTAGTATGTAAAATCTTCCTACGAATGTAATGTACAGCAATAATGACCATTCGTAAAAAATAATACCTCTCAAATAATGATATACACACACTCAAATTTGGTCAATTGTCGGCACCCTTATATGCTCTCCATATCATATATAAAGCGACTGTTGGGCCAAAATACAAATTATTGGGTCTAGACCCAATAATTCGATGGTGTAGGGGATGCAACTCTCTTCGAAAATATTATTGGGTCTGGATCCGACAACTAAGTTTCGACCCAACAATTGGGTAAGGACCCAACAATCGCTTCTGATAATTTATTTAAGGCCCGACGACTGACCAAGTTTAAAACTATATACACTCAAATTAGGTCAATTGTCGCGGCCCTTATATAGTCTCCATATGATATATAAAGCGATTTAATGTTCAAAATCATATAAAAGTATATAGTATATAGGTCACCATGTGCGCACGGCTACTTGACGGAATAAACAAATTGGAGAAGAGCTTGATCATTTAATTACTTTCAAAATTGATGTCTGTAGCTAATAAAATAAAGTGTAGAAAAACAATTGTCTTTACACATGGTCACCATTACAATATGCAGTCTAATCAAGTATAAATGGGATTCATAGGTGAAGGAGGCCATTGTGTCAGCATCGCCCATTGTGTCTGCGGACATAATGGCCAAGGCATAGGGGGCACTGTGTCTGCAGGGGTCGTCTCAAAGTTATACAATCCAGTGTGAGATAGAATTATAACTTCGTAAGTGGTGAAAAAAATGCAACATAAGTAACACAGAAAGGGGTAGAGAAATAGGTATTTATTATGTAATTATATATGCAAGGTTTAAAAGATGCTAATCAATCAAGGAATTTAACAACAAATCTATCCCTGAAACAACCTCGAAACAAAATATATGCCACCTCACCTATACCATACAGTTTACGGTTTTTTGTATGTTTTTGTTGTTGTCTGTTGTTGTTTTGTTGTTGTTTTTCTAAGAACATCCGTAGCATATTCATATAAAGCACAAATAATTCATCAAATAATGTTCATGCAGGTTATGTTAATCATATTAAATAATTAACTTGTAATCGTACATTTAGTTTGTATGTGTTACGGTTTGAAATGATTAATTAGGCCTAAAAACAAGAGGCCCAAGAGGGCCTGTGAACGCTCTACTGGCTGTTATACCATTGATGAATCGAGTCGTACTACATGGTGTCTAGAGTGTACACAAGGTTTTTCAAGTATTTGACCTAGTGACCTAGTTTTTGACCCCATGGGACCCATTTTCGAACTTGACCAAAATATAATTAAGACAACATTTCGACAAAGTTTCATCAAGATCGGGTCAGAAATATGGCCTCTAGAGTGTACTAGTGACCTAGTTTTTGACCCTGTGTGACCCATTTTCGAACTTTAGCAAGCTATACTTGAGACAAATATTCTGACAAAATTGCATCAAGATCGGGTCAAAAATATGGCCTCTAGAGTGTACACACGGTTTTTCCAAAGTTTGACCTAGTGAACTAGTTTTTAACACCATGTGACCCATTTTTGAACTTGACCAAGGTATAATTAAGACAAACATTTTGACAAAGAGTGTACACAAGGTTTTTCCAATATTTGACCTAGTGACCTAGTTTTTAACCCCATGTGACCTATTTTCAAACTTGACCAAGATATAATTAAGACAAACATCAAGATCAGGTAAAAAATATGGCCTCTAGAGTGTACACACGGTTTTTCCAAAGTTTGACCTAGTGACCTAGTTTTTAACACCATGTGACCCATTTTTGAACTTGACCAAGATATAATTAAGACAAACATTTTGACAAAGAGTGTACACACGGTTTTTCCAATATTTGACCTAGTGACCTAGTTTTTAACACCATGTGACCCATTTTTGAACTTGACCAAGATATAATTAAGACAAACATTTTGACAAAGTTTCATCAAGATTGGGTCAGAAATACGGCTTCTAGAGTGTACACAAGGTTTTTCAAGTATTTGACCTAGTGACCTAGTTTTTAACCCCATGTGACCCATTTTCAAACCTGACCAAGATATAATTAAGACAAACATTCTGACAAAGTTGCATCAAGCTCGGGTCAAAAATATGGCCTCTTAGAGTGTACACAAGGTTTTTCCAATATTTGACCTAGTGACCTAGTTTTTGACCCCACATGACCCATTTTCGAACTTGACCGAGATTTCATTGAGACAAACAATTAAGATAAACATTCTGACAAAGTTGCATCAAGCTCGGGTCAAAAATATGGCCTCTAGATTCTACACAAGGTTTTTCCAATATTTGACCTAGTGACCTAGTTTTTAACTTCATGTGACCCATTTTCGAACTTGATCAAGATAAAATTAAGGTAAACAATTTGACAAAGTTTCATTAAGATTGGGTAACAAATATGACCTCTAGAGTGTACGCAAGTTTTTTCAAGTATTTGACCTAGTGACCTAGTTTTTGACCCCACATGACCCATTTTTGAACTTGACCGAGATTTCATTAAGACAAACATTCTGACAAAGTTTCATTAAGATCAGGTCAAAAATATGGCCTCTAGAGTGTACACACGGTTTTTCCAAAGTTTGACCTAGTGACCTAGTTTTTAAAACCATGTGACCCATTTTTGGACTTGACCAAGATATAATTAAGACAAACATTTTGACAAAGTTTCATCAAGATTGGATCAGAAATACGGCTTCTAGAGTGTACACAAGGTTTTTCAAGTATTTGACCTAGTGACCTAGTTTTTAACCCCATGTGACCCATTTTCAAACTTGACCAAGATATAATTAAGACAAACATTCTGACAAAGTTGCATCAAGCTCGGGTCAAAAATATGGCCTTTAGAGTGTACACAAGGTTTTTCCAATATTTGACCTAGTGACCTAGTTTTTGACCCCACATGACCCATTTTCAAACTTGACCGGGATTTCATTGAGACAAACATTCTGACAAAGTTTCATGATGATTGCATCAGAAATTTGGCCTCTAGAGTGAACACAAGCAAAAGTTAACGGACGACGGACGGACGGACGGACGACGGAAGACGGACAACACACCATCCCATAAGCTCTGCTGGCCCTTGGCCAGTAGAGCTAAAAAAACATGTGTGTTTCCGGTTTCCCGACCGCCGACCCTAAATATTTTTAGCGAAAAAAAAAAAAAGATAATTTTTATTAGCCAGTGTTGTTAAGCATCTAATCTGGATTGCAAAGGTTATCAAAAAGTTGCCTTAGTACAAAAATGGCATAATATATGCAAACAATATATATAAAAATAATATCTAAAAAAAACACTTTTTCCTACCTACCTACCCTTTTTGTCAGGATGAAACCAGAAACACACGGGTTTTTTTTAGGCCTTACACACAGAAGAGTACAGAAGGCGAGTATGTCCGGTAGATAGAAAATGAGATAGTGAAAAGGAATATCAGACATGTTTTTCTTGCATACCGGACAAGGATATCTGTCATTTTACCGGGGCTAGATATTTCCATCTCACCCTAAGGTCGAGATAAAATTCACGCGCGCCAACATCCGGTATGCAGCAAAATATGTAAAATGCTAGTAGCTGGCGGCGTCGACGCACAACATGTCTCTGATATGCAAGAAAAAGAATCTATCATGGGTATTCGGTTCAGATAGGGAATTTCAACCCTCTGTATAAGTGTTTTAATCGGAACCTCCGACAAAAACACTTATACCTCGGGTTGGAATTCCCTATCTTCACCGGATACCCATGAAAGATTCTTATAGTATTAACTATGCACACACATCTAAACAAAATCTTAAGATGATTCCTCAATAATGGCCATGTTATACATTATAATCATGTAAATCCTTTTCACGTTAAGACATACAAAGAATGTGTATTCATCGTCTCTTGAATAAATACGTACATAGATTTTTAACAAAAACATATATGACACCAAATGATTCGTCAAATCCATTATCATCCAGTTTAGTGAAGCAATCATATTATACAGATTACAGTAAAGTAAATCATAGTTGGCATGGTTGGGTAAACAATATTTAAGATTTGTTCATCATTTGATGACAATAATGATTACAAACATGATTATCCCAATGCGCAATATGCGTTATAGTATTAGTTTGCAAAGAATTACATTTTTAAAGATAAAAGCTTTCAGCTCAGGTGATCTAATAATAAGCCAACGTCAGTCCGATGTCCACTAAATAGTTCAAGTGAATCCCATCATTTTGTCGAGAAATTCTGCAAACAATTCTGGCTTTCCTGGAGAAAAAGGTTCCAACTTGCTGAAGTCTTTCTCCAGTAATGTCTTCACAATGGATCTGGAAATAAATGAACAGTAATGTTTTATAGAATCTTAACAGAACAACAGGTAGAGCCACTCACCTGACCTGTTTTATATGCTTCCTTACATTAAAACCATAGCCCAAATGTTGTCAAGTATTTGCTGTTGTTGTTGTTGTTTTTTCAGAAAGAAGTCTACTATGTGAAAAAGCAAGAGAGAAAGAACAAGTTTATTTTTCTAAGAAAAACAAATATATATCTCCGCCCAACTAGACAACACCTTGTTAAGATATGTTTTTTTATGATTGGGTAATGGTGACATTGATCTCGAACTCAGAGGCAGTAAATCCATGAAGTTTCATGAGATTTGCTTCAGGGCAACAGAAGTGCAAACATGGTTTTTTCATTATCATGTTAGGGTGACCTTGACCTTTGACCTCTAAATCAAAAGGGTCAGTAAAAGAGGAGTAGAAGTGCAGAAAAAGTGTTTCATTATTTGGTCTGTGACCTTGACCTTGGATTTACTAAGGTCAAAATCAAAAGGGTCATCCCTTACACAGGCAGTCCATCCATGAAGTTCATGAGATTTGCAACAGTGGAAGAGGGGTTAAACTATGGACAATGTGTTTTATCATCACACAGTCACAGTGACCTTGATTGTGTGACCTTATAATCAATAGGGGTCATCTCTTGCCACAGACATCATATCCATAACATTTCACGAGATTTGCTAAAGGGAAAGTGGACCTACAACGTGGACAAGTTTTTTTATTATTGGGTCCTGATGACCTTGATCTTTGACCTACTGATCTCAAAATCAATGTAGGTCATTCTCTAACCACAGGCAGTCAACCCATGAAGTTTGATGAAGATTTGCTTCAGGGGAAGTGGAGTATAGTGTAAACAATGTGTTCATTACTGGGTCACGGTGACTACGACCTTCGACCTACTGACCTCAACATTAGCTATACACAACTGGACATCATTCTGAAACTTATACAAAGTTTTTTCAGTATCCAACAAGCCATTTACGAGGAGTAGTGCCGACAACTAACACTCCAAATAACTGCAAAATTATACTATAAAATTGTTTATCCAAACCCCATCCAAGTGTTCAGGTCATAAAATAATGTATATGTGCTAAAAGTATAATCTTCTTCATGGGTATTTAAAACACCCGAAACTGAATACGCGTAAAAGGGATTATGAGTTGGTAGCTCAAGGGATTATGAGTTGGTAACTCATAATTCGACATTTTCATTTTGGGTTTTGGCTTGGCTGGTTAAAGCCTAAAGCCATTTATATTGTGTTTTATAGAGTTCGGATTTTCAAAATATGTAATATTACTAGTCGTCAGTAGATTTAGAAACAGTACACATCTGTTGTAAACTTTGTTGATGGTGGGATAGGGATTTTAAGTACACATGTCAAATGTCCTTTACTCAAAAATCACTGAACAGGAACATAACAGATATATGCACTACCAAGTTTTGTCAAAATCGAACACATTATTAGGGTTTCCACAAGGATTAAAAAAGGGCAGGGTGCTCCCTGAAAAAAGGGCATTTTAACCGTGCCTTATTATGTAAAAAGGGCAATTTCCAGCAAAAATGTATGAAGCAACAAAATGAACATGTCAATTTTATTGTTGCAAAGGAACTAAAATATAAAGTTTTATAAATAAAAAGAAACAGTTGATATTCTCACACATTTATTTCATTGATTTAGTTGATTTTCTAGATCCTCATTTTTCTCTTTTATACAATTCATTATCAGTGTAGTAAAGAAAACACTGAGCCGTTATGTTTCTTTTTAAGTGAATAACAGTTGATACAGTTATCACACATTTATTTCATTGATTTAGTTGATTTTCTAGATCCTCTTTTTTCTCTTTTATACAATTCATTATCATTGTAGTAAAGAAAACACTGAGCCGTTATGTTTCTTTTTAAGCGAATAACATTTTAAAAAAATCTATGCAAAGTGAAAGTAGAACATTTTAATGCATTCAAAATATCCGAAAAATTCTTGTCAGCAAAACTCTTCTTAAATAACAGTTATTTAAGAAAAGTAGTGCTGATAAGATTTTTTAAGAACAAATGACTCTTAAAAATCATTGAACTGTATTAAGATATGTACAACTAGACATACTGATGATACGTTCAAAGTTTCGCCAAATCCAACAGGGAGATATAGGAGAAGTAGCGTGGAGAAGAATGTTGAAGTATACACAAATCAAAAATCATTGAGCAGGAACACAACAAAGCTTTTGTTCAATGATTTTTTGATGCTTCATGCCAAGTTTTGTGAAAATCCAACAAGTCCTTTAGGAGAAGTAGCGCTGACAAGATTTGTGATGGACGGACAGCCCAAAAAAAATTTGCCACAACTATAGCAGTAGATTACCAGGAAACAAACATAGACATGAGGTGGGTCAATCTAGGTTAATTCAAGAACAAGTCAATTGAAAAGTTCCTGTAAGTATAACTGAGGTACAGGTCAGGAATACATTTCTTCCTTGGTCAGGAGTTTATCCGGAATATGTTGATGTCCTGCAAGGTGGAGTGAGACTACCCCCTCTTGACTGAGTCATACAATAATTAGAAATTTAAGGCAACATTTAGTAACCTGGCATTTATATAAGTAGTATAAACTAATTTATATAAGTAGTATAAACTACGGTAAAAGCCCTATTAAACACCACCCCACACCCACTCCACCTCTAATAAAAGCTCCCCTCGCCAACCCCACTTTGGTAGTCAAAAAGTGAACTTTTAAATATGACTTACTGAAATACATAGGGAATAATAGCCAAACACAGTAAAAACATACATACCATGTGTTTAACATTTTTACACAGTAATTAACCCGATATTTGTCAATTAATTACCAAATAGATTTTTTTTAACCTCAAATAATAGCCCATCTTTCGCAAGATGTAATGCCCCTGAGGCGTTTAATAAGGCTATATGTGTATATATATATATATACTCTACATTACCTGCAGGTGCAGTAGTATAAATGGTTGTCCCGGTGCAGCTGGTCGGCCAACTCCAGTTGGTGATTTCCCATCAGCTCATCATTTATGACAACCAACAACTTCTTCCCTGCACCGAGCGTCTCTAAACAACTTCCAGCGCCTGCAATACAGTTATGTATAATTAATCAAAAGACTTGCCTACCAGACTGCCACGTGTGGTCCAACAGTTACTGAATGTTTTGGTTACCCTTACCTTCCAAGATAGCATGAACGTTTTGGTTACACTTACCTTCCAAGATAGCTTGATTGTTTGGGTTACACTTACCTTCCAAAATAGCATGAACATTTTGGTTGCACTAACCTTTCAAGACAGAATGAAACGTTTTGGTTACACTTACCTTCCAAGATAGCATGAATGTTTTGGTAACACTTACGTACAAGATAGCATGATTGTTTGGGTTACACTTACCTTCCAAAATAGCATGAACATTTTGGTTGCACTAACCTTTCAAGACAGAATGAACGTTTTGGTTACCCTTACCTTCCAAGATAGCATGAACGTTTTGGTTACACTTACCTTCCAAGATAGCATGAATGTTTTGGTTACACTTACCTTCCAAGATAGCATGAAAGTTTTGGTTGCACTTACCTTCCAAGATAGCATGAACGTTTTTGGTTACATTTACATTCCAAGATAGCATGAAAGTTTTGGTTGCACTTACCTTCCAAGATAGGATGAACATTTTGGTTACACTTACATTCCAAGATAGGATGAACATTTTGGTTGCACTTACATTCCAAGATAGGATGAACATTTTGGTTGCACTTACATTCCAAGATAGCATGAAAGTTTTGGTTGCACTTACCTTCCAAGATAGCATGAAAGTTTTTGGTTACACTTACATTCCAAGATAGGATGAACATTTTGGTTGCATTTACATTCCAAGATAGCATGAACGTTTTGGTTGCACTTACATTCCAAGATAGCATGAACGTTTTGGTTGCACTTACATTCCAAGATAGGATGAACATTTTGGTTGCACTTACATTCCAAGATAGGATGAACATTTTGGTTGCACTTACATTCCAAGATGGGATAAACGTTTTGGTTGCACTTACATTCCAAGATAGGATAAACATTTTGGTTGCACTTACATTCCAAGACAGCATAAACGTTTTGGTTGCACTTACATTCCAAGACAGCATAAACGTTTTGGTTGCACTTACATTCCAAGATAGCATAAACGTTTTGGTTGCACTTACATTCCAAGACAGACAGCATAAACGTTTTGGTTGCACTTACATTCCAAGACAGCATAAACGTTTTGGTTGCACTTACATTCCAAGATAGGATAAACGTTTTGGTTGCACTTACATTCCAAGATAGGATAAACGTTTTGGTTGCACTTACATTCCAAGACAGACAGCATAAACGTTTTGGTTGCACTTACATTCCAAGACAGCATAAACGTTTTGGTTGCACTTACATTCCAAGATAGGATAAATGTTTTGGTTGCACTTACATTCCAAGACAGACAGCATAAACGTTTTGGTTGCACTTACATTCTAAGACAGACAGCATGAACGTTTTGGTTGCACTTACATTCCAAGACAGCATAAACGTTTTGGTTGCACTTACATTCCAAGATAGGATAAACGTTTTGGTTGCACTTACATTCCAAGATAGGATAAACGTTTTGGTTGCACTTACATTCCAAGACAGCATAAACGTTTTAGTTGCACTTACATTCCAAGATAGGATAAACGTTTTGGTTGCACTTACATTCCAAGATAGGATAAACGTTTTGGTTGCACTTACATTCCAAGATAGGATAAACGTTTTGGTTGCACTTACATTCCAAGATAGGATAAACGTTTTGGTTGCACTTACATTCCAAGACAGACAGCATAAACGTTTTGGTTGCACTTACATTCCAAGATAGGATAAACGTTTTGGTTGCACTTACATTCCAAGACAGACAGCATAAACGTTTTGGTTGCACTTACATTCCAAGACAGCATAAACGTTTTGGTTGCACTTACATTCCAAGATAGGATAAACGTTTTGGTTGCACTTACATTCCAAGATAGGATAAACGTTTTGGTTGCACTTACATTCCAAGACCGACAGCATAAACGTTTTGGTTGCACTTACATTCCAAGACAGCATAAACGTTTTGGTTGCACTTACATTCCAAGATAGGATAAACGTTTTGGTTGCACTTACATTCCAAGACAGACAGCATAAACGTTTTGGTTGCACTTACATTCCAAGACAGCATAAACGTTTTGGTTGCACTTACATTCCAAGATAGGATAAACGTTTTGGTTGCACTTACATTCCAAGATAGGATAAACGTTTTGGTTGCACTTACATTCCAAGACAGCATAAACGTTTTAGTTGCACTTACATTCCAAGATAGGATAAACGTTTTGGTTGCACTTACATTCCAAGATAGGATAAACGTTTTGGTTGCACTTACATTCCAAGACAGCATAAACGTTTTAGTTGCACTTACATTCCAAGATAGGATAAACGTTTTGGTTGCACTTACATTCCAAGATAGGATAAACGTTTTGGTTGCACTTACATTCCAAGACAGACAGCATAAACGTTTTGGTTGCACTTACATTCCAAGATAGGATAAACGTTTTGGTTGCACTTACATTCCAAGACAGCATAAACGTTTTGGTTGCACTTACATTCCAAGATAGGATAAACGTTTTGGTTGCACTTACATTCCAAGACAGCATAAACGTTTTGGTTGCACTTACATTCCAAGATAGGATAAACGTTTTGGTTGCACTTACATTCCAAGACAGACAGCATGAACGTTTTGGTTGCACTTACATTCCAAGACAGCATAAACGTTTTGGTTGCACTTACATTCCAAGATAGGATAAACATTTTGGTTGCACTTACATTCCAAGACAGACAGCATAAACGTTTTGGTTGCACTTACATTCCAAGATAGGATAAACGTTTTGGTTGCACTTACATTCCAAGATAGGATAAACGTTTTGGTTGCACTTACATTCCAAGACAGACAGCATAAACGTTTTGGTTGCACTTACATTCCAAGACAGCATAAACGTTTTGGTTGCACTTACATTCCAAGATAGGATAAACGTTTTGGTTGCACTTACATTCCAAGATAGGATAAACGTTTTGGTTGCACTTACATTCCAAGACAGCATAAACGTTTTAGTTGCACTTACATTCCAAGATAGGATAAACGTTTTGGTTGCACTTACATTCCAAGACAGACAGCATAAACGTTTTGGTTGCACTTACATTCCAAGATAGGATAAACGTTTTGGTTGCATTTACATTCCAAGATAGGATAAACGTTTTGGTTGCACTTACATTCCAAGACAGCATAAACGTTTTAGTTGCACTTACATTCCAAGATAGGATGAACGTTTTGGTTGCACTTACATTCCAAGACAGCATAAACGTTTTGGTTGCACTTACATTCCAAGATAGGATAAACGTTTTGGTTGCACTTACATTCCAAGATAGGATAAACGTTTTGGTTGCACTTACATTCCAAGATAGCATAAACGTTTTGGTTGCACTTACATTCCAAGATAGCATGAACATTTTGATTGCACTTACATTCCAAGATAGCATGAACGTTTTGGTTGCACTTACATTCCAAGACAGACAGCATAAACGTTTTGGTTACACTTACATTTCAAGATAGCATAAACGTTTTGGTTGCACTTACATTTCAAGATAGCATGAACGTTTTGGTTGCACTTACATTCCAAGATAGCATGAACATTTTGATTGCACTTACATTCCAAGACAGCATGAACGTTTTGGTTACACTTGCCTTTGAAGGTACTGTGACTTTTTTTATACTGCTTTACGAAAATGGGAATTTGAAACTTGACGCATTTAATTAAGTTGCCCACCTGCATGGCTTATAACAAGATCAGCGGTCTCAATGTCATCTTTGATAGAGGGCTTAAATCTGTAATGATCAAGCGTAATGCCCTGTACACCATTCACTGTGCTGGGTACCATCTCCCCGGCCCCTGTCTGCAGCAATACCCTTGTGTAACCCAGCATCTGCAGTGTCTGTCAATAATAACAAAAAACAAATCTGTAAAACTGATGGATGTTCCCTAAATTGTGTGATTTGTATTACAAAGGGCAATATAATTTAAATGAAGCTAGAGTTATGGTTCTTATGCTCTGCACTTCCTCTCATTGCTCTCTATTATTGTGTGAAGTGTCATTGCACTCCCATTAGTAGGTTTTGAGTTATGCTCCAGACAAGAATTATAAGTATAAAAATAACCAAGGGCAATAACTCTAATTTCAATGAAGATTGAGTTATGGTTCTTATGTTATGCACTTACTCTCACTGCCCTCTAACATAGTGTGAAGTTTCATTGCAGTCTCGTTCACAGTTTTAAAGTTATGCTCCGAACAAAAATTATAAGTATTAAACTACAAAGGGCAATAACTTTAATTTAACTGAAGAAAGAGTTAATGTTCTTGCACTCTGCACTTCATCTCATTACCCTCTATCATTTATGTGAAGTTTCCCAAGTAGTTCTGAAGTTATTTACTGGACAAGAACTCTAAGCATAAAATTACAAAGGACAATAACTCTAATTTGAATGAAGACAGCATTACAGTTCTTGCACTCTGCTCTTCCTCTCATTGCCCTCTATCATTGTGTAAAGTTTCAATGCAGTCACTTAAGTAGTTATAAAGTTACTCTGCGGACAATAATTCTAAGTACATGTATAACATTACAAAGGGCAATAACTCTAGTTTGAATGAAGACAGAGTTACGGTTCTTGCACTCTGCACTTCTTCTTACTACCCTCTATCTTTGTGTGAAGTTCCAATGCAGTCTCATAAGTAGTTTCGAAGTTATGCTCCGAACAGGAATTATTTAAATATAAAATAATAAAGGGAAATAACTCTAGTTTGAATGAAGACAGATTTATGGTTCTTGCACTTCCTTGTATTGCCCTCTATCATTGTGTGAAGTTTCAACGCAGTCCCATAAGTATTTTCGATGTTATGCTCTGGACAAGAATTATACTAGAGCTGTCGCCTTTGAAGGGCAACAAATATCCCCCCGCTACCAGTCTCCCCCATTCCCAACCCTACCGTTTGGGTAAAGATTGAGTGGAATGGGATTTTCATGATCAGGTAATGGTGGCCTTGACCTTTGACCTACTGACCTCAAAACCAATATGGGCCATCTTTTCATCACAGACAGTCCATTTGTTGTTTCATGAGATTTGCTTCAAGGTGAGGAGTTATGGAGCGAAACAAGGTTTTTCATTATTCTGTGCTGGTGACCTTGACCTTTGACCTACTGACCTCAAATCAATAGGGATCCTCTCACCACAGGCAGTTCACCTATGAAGTTTCATGAGATTTTCTACAGGGGAAGGAGTTATGGAGAGGACAAGGTTTTTCATTATTGAATGCTGGTGACCTTGACCTTTGACCTACTGACCTCAAAATCATTAGTGGTCGTCATCTAACCACAGGCAGTTCACCTATGAAGTTTCATGAGATTTGCTAGAGGGAGAGGAGTTATGGAGCTGACAATGTTTCTTTATTATCAGGTCCCTGTGAACTTGATCTTTGACCTACTGAACTCAAAATCAATAGTGGTTGTCCTTACAACACAGAATAGGGGTAGTCCTCTCATCACAGGCAGTTTACCTATGAAGTTTCATGATATTTGCTTCAGGGGGAAAGGAGTTATTGAGCGGACAAGGTTTTTAATTATCGAGTGTCGGTGACCTTGACCTTTAACCTACTGACCTCAAAATCAAAAGGGGTCATCCTCAAGCAGTTCACCTATGAAGTTTCATGATAGTTGCTTCAGGGGGAGAGAAGTTATGGAGCGGGCAAAGGTTTTTTATTATCGGGTCCTGGTGACCTTGACCTTTGACCTTTGACCTACTAACCTCAAAATCAACAGGGTTTGTCCACTCACTACACAGGCAGTTCACTTATAAAGTTTCATGAGATTTGCTTCATGGGGAGATGAGTTGTGTGCGGATAAGGTTTTTCATTATCGGGTCCTGGTGACCTTGACTTTTGACCTCAAAATCAATAGGGGTCATCCTCTCTCCACAGGCAGTTCACCTATGAAGTTTCATATGATTTGCTTCAGGGAGAGAAGAGCTATGAAGCGGACAAGGTTTTTCATTATCGGGTGCCAGCGACCTTGACCTTTGACCTACTAACCTCAAAATCAACAGGGTTCGTCCACTCACTACAGGCAGTTCACTTATAAAGTTTCATGAGATTTGCTTCATGGGGAGATGAGTTGTGGTAGGGATAAGGTTTTTCATTATTGGGTCCTGGTGACCTTGACTTTTGACCTACTGACCTCAAAATCAATAGGGGTCATCATCCCTCCACAGGCAGTTCGCCTATGAAGTTTCATATGATTTGCTTCAGGGAGAGAAGAGCTATGAAGCGGACAAGGTTTTTCATTATCGGGTCCCGGTAACCTGGACCTTTGACCTACTGACCTCAAAATCAATAGGGGTCATACTCTCACCACAGGCAGTACAACTATGAAGTTTAATGAGATTTGCTTCAGGAGGAGAGAAGTTATGGAGTGATCAAGGTTTTTCAATATCCGGTCCTTGTGACATTTGACATACTGACTTAGAAATCAACAGGGATTTGTCCTCTTACCACAGGCAGTTCACCAGTAAAGTTTCAAGAGATTTGCTTCAAGGGGACAGGAGTTATGGAGCGGACAAGGTTTTTCATTATCGGGTGCTGGTGACCTTGACTTTTGACCTACTAACCTTAAAATCAATACAATACGGGTCGTCCTCTCACCACACGCAGTTTACCTATGAAGTTTCATGAGATTTGCTTAAGGGGAAGAGCAATGGAGCGGACAAGGTTTTTCATTATCGGGTCCCGGTGACCTTTGACCTACTTATCTCAAAATCAAAGGGGTCATCCTCTAACCACAGGCAGTACACCTACATGTATGAAGTTTCATGAGATTTGCTTCAGGGGGAGAGAAGTTATGGAGCGGACAAGGTTGCATCTACAGACAGACGGAGAGGTTGAAACCAGTATACCACCTAAAATTTGTTTAGCGATAGTATAAAAATAACAAAGGGAAATAACTCCAGTTTGAATGATGACAGAGTTATGGTTCTTGTGCTCTGCACTTCCTCTCATTGCCCTCTATGAGTATTGACTATAACGGTAGTTTCCGATCACGAGATACTTCCGTACAAAACTTTAACCAGGGGACGCAGAAACAGGCGACTTGGGCTATAATCAAATATAAATGAAATTCCTCATATTTTTTTTAGAAATGCGATGCATGCTAGTTTTTTAGACAAACATCTAGAACGGTTCTTCTTAAAAAAGTTTGATACGGCAGCAATTTGACCGAGATTCTGGTATCATTTCTGATTGGCTGATACAGATGCTACTTCTATTCAAGATATACAGAATGGCAGAAAGACACTAAATAAATAAAGAAAGAGGGTAACTTCATCGTTATATCGGCCAACTAAATGTGGTTGGTCAGAAATACTAATAATAATAATTACGGTCATGTGCTCCCGGTTTCAAATTTGTTTCTGCATAAAACCGGTCAAGACGTTTGTACATGTATTTACAATCAAGTGTCGAAGATGACCAAGGCTAATATTTTTCTTGTTTTTTTAAGTTGAAAACTTATTGTGCAAAACTTACTTGCAGTGTCTTAGAATCACACATAGTATGGATAAGTTTGTCAAACTGTGTAGTACCAACAGTAACAAATACTGTTCTTTCCACTTTCTTGGTCTTTCTATTTCTGGTCTCCATGGTCTCCATGGTAACTGAAATAATAACAATCAGGAATAGCTTTTTAGAGATAGTAATGCCAAATAATATGTGTGGTCTACATGCTCAAAATAATAGGGAATGTAGGAAGGGAAAATATTTTATCATTTTCTAAACCTGAAAATTTCGGGGAGAATAATAAATGACAGAGGCAGTTTTAAATTAAGAATACAATTTTAGCTCTGCCAATAAATACAGTAAATCAAATTCACTTGATTTAAATCTGTCTAATAATCTATCGTTAATACTAAATAACTTGTGCCTTGTAAGATATATTCTACCCGGTATATGCATTTCCTCATGCTGTCATGTACATATATGAACTGAGTGAATAAAATAAAATATATGTATTTGTACTGAAAGTAAATTAACCATTCAAGCGCTAGCTAACACGCTGGGCTTGTGATAAAAAAAAAATACTGGAGTAACAAATTACCCAGCTTGCTGCAGTAGCTACATAAACAAGTAATTAAGTTCCTGTCAAACCCTATAAAACTCACATGGAAATATAAATGTGTATGTAAAATAGAAAAGAGATATAATACAGCTCAGGTTTTAAATAAACAGAACAGGCCAGTGTCCAGTGAGTTTATTGCCTTGCACAACAAGTTAGAGAATTCCCAGTTTGTGACAACTGAAGTCGGCATCGACATCAGATTTCCGCACGCCACTGACCTCGATCGGCGGTTTGCCTCTTGAGATGCTGCTGTCAATCGATTTTGACATGGCTGGGAAAATGCTAGTATTTACTACACGCGGTGTATAAATAAGTGTACATTCAACTCAACTTATAGTTTGTGTATATCATGACCTCGCCAAGGCATGAACGATACATTTCCCCGGGGTACCTTATTTAATGTTGCAAAAACGCTTTGTATACACCAAACCACAGTAAAAACTATTTGGTACCGGTTGTGTATGACAGGTACAGTGAAGCCATCAAAACGGTAATCATATTTCACCTTAATGTTGATGTTTTTACCGCTACCCAATTCTTTCGAAAAAGCCATGTTTTATTTCTCACTATGCGACACAAAATGAAGATATATAAATCTAAAACAAATACACGGTGCCGAGCAGATCGAAACAATGAGGGCAGAACAAATGTTTGACACGCTTTTTGACAGGTCAATCTGGTGACGTTAAATTTTCATTGGCCAACAGATACACGCTGGCACATCTCGGCCAATCGGAACTGATCAAGCAGGCTCTCAAAATGCCACTTTTGATGTAAAATCAACTTCTGGATGCACTTTAAATTTTGATCATGTCCAGGTAAACGCTTTTCGTTTTCAACGGCGCGAGAAAGGTCAAGCCAGTACAACACAGACAAACTTGATTCGTCGCAGTGGAATTTCTCTAGGTGTAGTATTTGAAATTTGGATTGATTGATTGAATTGGATTTTATAGTCGCACCAACAGCTAAGGTCATATGGCGACTTTCCAGCTTCCATTGGTGGAGGAAGACCCCAGGTGCCCCTCCGGGCAATTTTCGTGCACGGGCGGGCACCTGGGTAGAACCACCGACGTTCCGCAAGCCAGCTGGATAGCTTCCTCACATAAAGATTCCTAGGCCCCTGAGGGATCGAACCTACAGCGGTGAGGGGCAAGTGATTTCAAGTCAGAGACGTTAACCACTCGGCCACGGACGCCCCTTGAAATTTGGAACACTGTACATTGTTGAAGTACTACCAGAACATATATTAGTCAAATTTGAGACAGAACATGTAGTCAAGTGGCACTGACCTTGACCCTGCAGACCCAGGGTCAGCTGAAGGGTTATAAGTTGCTTTAATAAGAAGAAGAATGTTCACTGAGATTTTATTTATAAATTTGACACTCAACTCCAAATGATTACAGAGTTTGGAGATGGTACATGTATTAAAGTGACACTGAGACCCTGACCCTGGGTCAGTTGGAGGGCTGAAAGTAACAAATAAGAAGAATGTTCAGTGAGAAGGCATATATGTAACATTTGACATTCTACTCAAAATGGTTACATAGTTAAAGTCCATAATGAAAAAGGTTGACGTTGAAAATGAAGTCAAAAACCACTTTAAATAAAAAGTACAGCAGGCAAAGTTTCAATCTGTCTTTCATTACTTGCAATCATCGACAGGTACTATAAAAGTGCTAAAAAAGGTTATCTCCCGAACCATTTGTTTTCTTGTTTGAGTTTGATAGACATGCACATTGAAGCAGTCTAGTGAATGACAAGCGTTTGTCTAGGTTGTGCCAGACATTAAAAAGTAAACAATAATGTATAAAGTTGTTTTATGCAACCAGTGGTCGCAATTAGCACAAGCCCGCAAGCCCGAGACTGGTAAAATGCCTGCCGGGCTTGTCCAATATTCAAGAACACAAGCCCGACACAAGCCCGTCGGCTTGTTGATTTGCCGGTAGTAATATCCATAAAAACCCATAAAATAGTCTGTCAGTTATAATATCCTCTAGGTTCGTTTTGAAGTGCACTATTTACGATATTGTAAAGATTGAAATAAACATTACCATGATAAAATTTGAATAAATGTTACTATTATATTCGGCCTATAGTGAGTATACTGTATGTTTTTTCAATTTTTGACATACTTTTTTTCCGGGCTGGTTCGTTTTTATCCGGGCTTGTTCAAAATTAAAGAATTCAAGCCCTTTGGGCTTGTGGTTTGAAATCCTAATTTCGATGACTGTGCAACTTCTGTTTAAATCACCTGTCTTGGAATTAAATATTGTGAGTAGCATAATTTATAAATAGAATTTGTACAGGCAGTGACCAATCAAATACCATGAACAGGTATGTAAATAACACTTGATAATGAACATTGATATTGTTTCTTTAAAAGCTACTCTTGACAGGATAGTTTGAGATTTTAATTGATAGCACCAATTAGCTAAGGATATCAAAGTAACATATTGCTAATCCGAGCCTTCTCTGACCTTACCAGCCCTTTTTACGATTTTGATATTTCATCTGGCTGTGTAAGAAGCCACACAAAAAAGGGGAAAAAAGGCTTTTAGGGTCAGAGAAGGCTTGGATTGTACATATTGCAAGCTGTATTGTACCTGTTGTAGCTGCGAGAATCATAGTTCTTACCTACCATAGGGCTACAATGCAATCATCTGTAGAATATAGGTAGGTATCAGGGTCGACCCCATCAACAGAGATTTCAGAAGATATCAAGCAATGCCTGCATAAACAACCACCGTATTTCAATAGACTAAACCTTAAATACCACATGACATTGTGCATGCATAAAACTCACCAAAGAGAAGAATATCTCGTCAATCTAGGCAATATGTGTACGACTCCATGTTTCAGCAGACATTTTTTTGTTGAATGTTTATCTTTTAAAATATCGTGCGCTGTGTAAATCCATATTCGGAAACTTAAACCCGCCCATAACTGACACAAATGAACAACGTTAACAGGAAATTGTCATTTGTGTGAGTAGGGCAGGGTTAAGTTTTCAAATCTGTAAGAAGACATCACACGAGAACGAGATTATTTCGAACGTAAACAATAACAAGACCTCGGTCACCGCGGCAAACCGCATATGAAATATTTTATTAAATTTGTGCTTAAATGATGTCCACCAAAGACAACATTTCATATGACCAAGTATCAAACAAAGGTAATCATAAGAAGTTAAGTTACTAAGGTTAAGTGGTTTAACCAAGGTGTAGTTTTGGGAAAATAACGGAAAATATGACCTTGATCTTGGTAATTTTTGTCGTTCAGCGAGTCCACTAATGCCAACAATATATGACCAAGTATCAAAGACTTGTAGCATGGTCACTGAAAATTCTCTTTGTAATAGCACTGGTGTAAATCATTTAATTAAAAATAACACCGGTCAGAATAAAGGTGTACCACAACTACAAGTTATTTGAAGTTAGAGTATGGCAGGGAGCTGAAATTGACATGCTATAAAACAAATAGAGTAATACTATATGCTTTCATCTCTTTGGTTAATTTAAACACCTCGATGGGCTACGTCCATCTCGATGTTTAAATTAACCAACTCAATGAGACCATACTCTATCTATTACATAAAGTGAGGCAATCACATAATGTTAACTGAGGTTAAGTTACCTAACCAAGGTGAAGCAATCACATACAGTTGTAAGGGTTAACTGCATGTGATTGCCTCATTTTCTTTGTTTGATACTTGGTCATATGTATTGTTTGCATTGGTGGACATCACTGAACGACAAAAATCACCAAGGTCAAGGTCATATTTTGCTTATTTTCCCCAAACTTAAACTTGGTTTCTCGTCAGAGGCCAGTTTCCGTCCAAGCCCAGTTTCCGTCATTTTTATTTAAAAAACGTTTTTACACTGCAAATTACTTACACGATGTCACTTATTGTCAGACGTTTATAACTGAAGATTGGAAACAGGAAAAACAACCAAAAAGTAAATAAGCAGTACAAAAACGAAAGGGATTTCTCCGAAAAATGTATTTACTTCCTTATGTGGCGTTGGGGATGCGCGCGCATACTGCCGCATAATAAACTTTAAAAAAAAATAACACTAATGACGTCATAATTTTATCACTCTTCAGTGGACGCAGTTTAATAGACCGTGATTATATAGTTTCCGCAAAGTGAAGCAACTCGTACAACCTGTATCTGTTTGATTTACATAGAGTTACCCATCTTTACAGTGTAAAATTGTTTTACATTGACGATTCCAGGCGCATTGTTATAACGATCGATGTGACTGATGGAACAATGCAAACATACCATTTTTACAATGAAATTGTTGAATAGGCTTGCAAACAAGTTTCTAATTCATAAAAGTTTACTGTATCTTGACCTAGTTGAGTCTATCACTCGATAAAATACATGACGGAAACTGGGCTTGTAAACAAAATGATTTCTCAGTTTTAGTCTATTTATAAACAGGTCACGTGCCACTTCGATAATTTATATAAAACAAAATTCTTTGGTATCAAATTTCCAGGAAAATGACTGATCAGCAGCTGGACATTGTAAACCAGGCAGACATCTGGGTTTAGGCTATTATAGTCGTGCTTAGCAGCTGAAGGGTTAAAGGAGGTTAACTTACCTAACCAAGGTTAAGTTGGGAAAATAACACGAAGTTAAGTAATAGATAGAGTATGGTTTCATTGAGTTGGTTCATTTAAAGGGAATGTAGCGCCATTTGATGCTCGCCAATACGAAAAATTTCAAAAGAGCATTAAACGTGTATTTTAACACACTACCAAAGAGACGTAATAAACCACTTTACTGTATTCTACTGAATAATACAGGCGCACATCTGCTCGTGTTACCCGTGAGAGAGTGCAGCAGAATACATAGGTATATAGAATAATCATGATTCTTACCAGTTATGGCAGTACACAAGCTGTTTTTGCGTTGATGACAAGTCAACGTTGGAAATACCAATGGCGGTTTATTTGATAAAGGGAAGTAACTTGTCATATCCTAATCCAAGATCAGCTGAAGTATATCCTCGTATCTCTTTATTCTGTATCTCTTTATTCTGTGGAAATCATTTCAATCAGTGTACCCGATGCTGACGATGATAGTTAATGTGATTTTAAGATAATGTATCCACAGGAAATCGAAATTATATGTTGTGAATGAATAAAATGATGAAAAAACGTATTTTAAACTCTCAGATTATCTGCCGTATTCAGTTTTTGCAATTTGACATTTTCAGAAGCTTGGGGCAAGCGATTATTCATGAAGAATAAAACTCAACATCCGGGAGCACCATCGTGTATCCATCTAAAATGCAGTGACAACAACAGATTTTGCAGCAGCGCTGCAGTTCTGCATGTGAACAAGTTTCGAGACACAGAAAGAAAAAGATAGGTTAATTGTATAACTAATACAAGTTTCCCTAATGGCAGCTTAGGTTATAGAAAGGATCAAACATAAAAAATGTTTTTGCATACAAAAGTTCAAAAATGTATTGAATGTGGAATTATTATTCTTATTTTTAATTTTATTTTATTTTTAAAAAAAGTGGGTTTGGGGCAGATGTGGGAAGGGTGTTCTTCTATTGGGGAGGTGGTACTGTTAGTTTAAACATATTGTATTCATTGTATTTACAAGTTACGCAATAACAACAAATAAAGGATTAGAACGGAAGCGTAATGCTTATTAAGTTCTTTTCCTTACCATGTTTATATGTAACACTGGAATGGCAGACATATTATACATTATTTAAGAAGAGAAAATAGAACGAAATATTTCTTATACAATGGAAAATGTTATCAAGGTCAAGATTTAGAAGGAAAAGTACGTTTGAAAGCTAAGAAAAACGCACACACAAAAAATTAATAAAATCTATATATAGAATAATACTAATACTGTTATATACTAGTATATAAAAAAAAGTGTAAGGGAAATCTGGGCGGCGACATTAGGTAGGGGCGAATCATCCGTACTGTTACCCTATAGAAGTTGTTAACATATGGTTAGCTGTATATTTATTATTGATTTTGACCTCAAATAACAGCTAAAATTAGATTTTATGCATTTATACAAATTATTTTTGCAAATGCACTTATGATGATGTGGACTGTTCTCAATGGACGGTTTTAGTGGGCCGGGATGCTTCAGGAACAGTCTATGACAGTATATTAACGGACTCTGGGAGCAGATCAGCAGATCAGTTTCAGTATTCCTCATTAAAGTTAATTTAGATTTGGATGCTTTTAAAAAATATAATTTTGAAAGGATTTAATAGATATTTTACTCATTCATAATAACAGTGAATTTGGATATTTGGACTAAACCGGAAATATTGGAAATTAATTTGGACTGAGAGAACAATTAACATTTCGATTAAGGAGGCACTTACTGTTTTGGAGTAAAGAGACACTTACTGTTTTGTATTAAAGAGACACTTATTGCTTTGGATTAAAAGAACATTGGATAATTTTATTTGGACTTACTAGTAATTCAAAAATTGGATATTAATGAAAAAATTGATTTGTGTATTCTGTAAGTGAATATTTCATGTTAATAAATGTGTTAATTATATTTTTGTGTTCCTGGTTTTGCTTCCTTTCTCGTTGCATTTAAAAATTGTAACACTACTATTATAAGATATATAATTACACGCACGTTTTTTACCAATTTATTTTGTTTACCTATTTACATTTCTGTACATATAACTCGTTCAACGATTAGGTCAAATACACATTATTATTTGTTTCTGCAATATTGGTTTATTTAAGTATGCCCTCATGACTTGGAAAGTATTGATCTAGTATCAAAATTCATGGATTCCAACTTCAGTCATAATAAACATCTGCTAATTTCAGATTTGTTTCCCCTCTTCCTGTGAAACTTTTTTAGAAATGAAAAATTATATAAATACTCAAAGGGGGATTCTTTGGTAACAAACACAAACAAGTGATAAAATAGCAGACTCGGTTTTATTGAGTCTGTTCATGAGAGGTAATATTCAGTGCAACACCTCTCACGCCTACTAGCACAGAATACATTATAGAATACATATGATATTTCCTCTCAGTAGTTCATATCCAGAATTAGTTTCAATGGGTTTTCCCTGTAGGTACAAACATGGTAGGTTAATCTTCACATTGAAAACACACATGATTGCATTTTCTGATTTGTCGGTGTTAAACATTATAACAGTAATAGTTGTTTGTACCTACTTCACGTGACAGGGCAAACCTATGAGAGGCATATTCAGGGCTCAAATTTAGAACTATCACCAACTGGCTTTTTTATTATAAACTAACTATTTATTGAATTGCCTGTAAACTGTATTATGTCGTAATATGTTTACTTAACAATTATCTGAACTAGAAGAATGTTGAAGCAGCTGCAAGTCCTTCAAACGTTTACTGGCGTTTTGATAAACTGACTGGCAAAACGCCAGTAAAACAGCTTGAGTAGGAGCCCTGCATATTCCAGAGTAAGTATATCATTATACAAGCCATGCTAACATGTGGAGCATCCTCAATCCCTACTGGGGGATATACTATGTCGTGACATTGTCCGTCCGTCTGTTTGTCCTTTAACCTTTACCTGACAGCTGATTGTGACTTATAACTCAAAGTATAAGGCTTTCAACGATGAGACTTTGTACATATCTTCAGCATGATCCGGTGAAAACACATGATAATGGCACATATCTATGTGGTTCATATTTTTGAATTATTCCTCTTTGAAAAAAGGTTTAACCTGGAACTTAACCTTTTACAAGAGATTGTGGCTAATAACTTTTAAAGTATCATGCCTGGTGTACAACAATAAAACTTTGCACACATCTTCAACATGATCCAATGAAAACATCTTATAAAGGCACATAACTCTCTGTTCATATTTTCGTTTTGTTTTTCCTATTAAAAGAAACACTATTTACTTGATTTTATCTCTATCAAAATAACACATGCATAGGATAGGGATTAAACGAACTACTACTCTTGTATCCCACAATCAAATTCAGCGACCCACAACAAATTCAGGGATCCACAAGCAAATTCAACGGCCCACATGCAAATTCAAAGAATTATGAGTCCCCTACCAGTGTAACCATCTATCTAAAAACTCCACATACATAACCCACTCTGATAATTGCACTTAAAACACCTGCCAAATTGCATAAAACAAATCCCAAAAGGGAAACTAAAATTATTGGGCGGAAACCGATTTTCTGTTTATAGTAACTGTGACCTTGATCTTTGACTATATGCGTTTAACATCATATGCAAATTTCGCGTTTATGTGACCTACTTTTTATAAAATAGGTCACATCCCCCCCCCCCCCCCCCCCCCCCCCCCCCCACCCACCCAGTATGTAAGGAACGATTATCTCGTGGGACTGAAATTGGTGTTGGTCAAAACAAAATCCCCCCCCCCCCCCCCCCCCCCCCCCCCCCCAGTATGTAAGGAACGATTATCTCGTGGGACTGAAATTGGTGTTGGTCAAAACAAAATATAGTTCAAGCAGGCTTTATCCTTCTAGTCTAAATATAGTAACAGTGATCATGACCTTTGATAAAACAATCAGAATAAAATCCCGAGGTTCCTCGCCATAAGCCGCGAAAGGAATAAACACCCGTTACTTTCTTCATAATACAGAACTAGAATCAGTCTCATCAGCCAAATATCTTGGAGTTGAACTATCAAATGACCTATCCTGAAATAAACATATCGATTCAATCAATCTGGTCACCGTACATTAAATCCGGTATCAGTCAGACAGAATCTCCTCAGACACGGGCTGCTACCTGGGCAAAACGCGACTATACCCGAACGTCTAGTGTCACAGACATGTTGATTGCATTGCAATTTAGACGCATTGACCTTCGTCGCATTGACCAAATACTGCTCATTTTTTATAATATCACCCATCATCTTGTAGCAATCCCTTCGGAAGACTGTCTTGTACTAAATACAAGACCGAGTCGAATCCAGCATCCAATGGCATACCAACAGATCCAAACAGCCACGGATTACTATAAGTATTCCTTCTTCCCGCGGACTGTTGTCCACTGGAATTCACCGCCCTCTAGCATAGTGGCACTACCTTTGCCACAGTTCAGCCTGGCTATTAGCCAGGTTGAACACGTCTCCCCTTTAATAGAAACTTGCTATGTTTTTATTTGTTTAACACACACTGTACATTATCTCACTGTATTCTTTTATATTGTATACTCTTACTAACATTCTCGTCGGTGACGCGCGAAAGTCTAAGTCCACGGCAGGGGTTTGACTAAATGGAAGATATATAGATAGTAGATTTGTTATTGTATACATATATTTAGTGATTAGTGATTATAAAAAAAAATGAATGTATAAATAAGGCATAGAGACAGAGACATAGATACCATGTCTATGATAGAGATCATTAATTAAACCATCAGAATCCCAACACACTTCCTTGAGAATCGCGTTTCAACCGGGAAATAACCGGGACATCAACCGGGGAATAATATCACCCTTGATTAATCCCGGGTAAATTGTAAGAGATAAACTTTTTTTCCAACACCGGGTAAACCAGCAAGATGGCCGAAGAAGGCCAACATTTCAGTATTTTACAAGATTTACAAGTCCATTTACGAACAGCCAGAGTTCCTCTTGAAAAGTTATCTACGTTAGCACAAGAAGGAGATGAAAGAGTAGGTGTTTATCATTCAAACATGCTCATGTCCATTCACCCAAGGTTGTAAACATCGTTCATATGTTGAGAATTTTCTCTGAAATAGGCGTCCTTGGTTACTATTAATTCATCAGCTTTTAATTTTAACAATTGAATTGTCTAAGACATAAATATATTTCCAGTTCATGCCATGGAACTTTCAATTCAAATTTGATTGTTTTATCTTGCTTGTTTCAGCATATTTAATTTGTATGTTAACTCAGGGTTTAAAGCTGCATTAGAAGACACTGCATCTAACACTTTCTTGCCTCTCATAATCATCCCTACGGGTTCGAATCCCACTGGAAGCTAGACTTGTCGATCCTTCTGGATGGAGAGAGTTATGTATACAGTAATGGTACAGTAATGGGGTGGTCTGCCTCTGCCAAATAATAAACCACCACCTTGTCCAAACATACAATGCTAAAAATGAAGTGAAATACCATTCAGACAAACAATACTGTAAAGTTGCATTTATCATTAGCTGTACTTTCAGCATATAAAACACAACAGCATATAAAACACAAACATGATTATGTGATAAACAGTAATGTAGAAAACTTATTTATTATTGTTGAAGAATTACTAATTTCTAAGGCCTAAAAAAAATAATTGTGTGGTTCGGGGTTATAGTACATAATTCAGTGCATCTTCTTTGCGTTCATAAAAAAAAAAAATCCGACCTACCCTACCTACCAATTTTGAACATGTTACCAGAACCACACAATATTTTTTTTAGGCCTATATTGAAACAAGATGTTCTGATGGAATTCAATAGCGGTACAAAAAAAACACACCACTTTGTGAGATTGAATTACAAACTCCCACTAATAGTACAAATTGGAGCTACATGGGATAGTTTTGTGATGCAAGACATACAGTAAGCAAAAGCTAGTTAATGATAATGGATATCACATGACATAACGACAAGCATACTCCTGATTGATGCTACAACATTTTGTTTTACCATTTTGAGTCAGATAATTTTACCAAGAGTGTGGGCACTCATCTTCCATATCTACAGTTAATTTTGCATACATATATGTTTATATATTGCATCAAAAAAAAGTCGTGAACATCTATTTTTTGAAATACATACACATGTATTAAAAAAGTTGGAATGACAAATTTATCAAAACTATTTTTCAAACATACAAACTGTAGCCCAATTAGTAAAGTAGTGATACTTTGTATTAAAAGTTCCTTTACTGATAAAGTTTGAGTTCCTCAATGTTAAAAAGAGCAGAGCAATAATTGCAATATGTATGATGCTGAATGGGAAAACACAGGTTAAAGTCACCTTGTTAACTGCTGTTTTTTTCTCTCAAGCATGTCAAACTTTAAACTTCTTCACAAACATAAAGTTAGAAGTTTGAACACATTTATGCGGTAAAGTTTTACTGCAATGTAATATTCGTAATGAGGTTGATCAGATGATGCAAATTTGAATGCGCTGACTTTCTTTTTTGACTCCAGACTAGATATCCGTAAAGTTCCATTTGACCATTTAAAGCTATTTATACACTGAGGATTTTTATCCTGGAACTAAAACTGATAAGTTGTAATTGAAGCATAAATCATTAGCGTGACATTTATTTGACAAGTAGTTAATTATTATTATACCCCCTTTAAGATGTAATAAATGTAGGAGTTTCACTTCCACTGTTCATACTTACTTTTGTTACACAGTAGTGTAATTTATTTATATTTTTCTCAATTTACTGCATTAGGAGCGATATGCTTTGGACTCCTACAGTCAACAGGTAAACTATATCACCACTGTAACCCTCAGCTTTAAACTACAATATTAATGAACTCAATAGTATATATCCCATTGATTTATGTTATCTGTTCTGCTGAAAATTGTTGGTTCATTTACATGGGTGGCAATACATAATCGCTAATTTACACTTTACGTTTGTAGCACTTCTTTTGCAATGCACTTGGTACATGGCCTCATTACCTATGTAGCAGTTTGTAGTGCCTGGTGTCTGGGCCTTCACACCAACATTATCTCAGATTGCTTTAATATTGTTGTCTGGCTTAATACACCGACCCCAACACCAGTAACATAAATATTTCTGCCCTCTCTAATAACACACACACTGCAGTCCCATTATACATCTCAAGCTAGGCAATCTCCTAAATAACTATAAAAGCAATTAATTAAAGTAACCAGTTCATGAATTGAGGCGTGTAAAGTGAAATTTTTTTGTTTATATTTCCTGTAATGTAGTTGGTGAAGTAAGTACATGTATAACAGTATATCTAGTACTAATGCATATATATATATGGCATAACTATCCAGAGCCTTTTTAACCGTCTTAACTGAGACAAGTCCCTTCCCACTTGCAAAAACTGCAATATTTTTCCCAGTTTAATATGGAATAAAATAATTTCCAAGTCTTAAAGGGACAATGTCTGTAATTTTAGCTTGTAAAACACACATTAATTACTTTCACAAACGTTACACACTAAACATTATTGAATATTTACCAATTAAATGCAAGATTGTTTAATGGAATTCAATCGAGGTACAAAAAAAGAAGTGCCGCTTTGTGCGTTTAATAGTGAGTGCGAGATAATCGACGTCCCTCCTGACTGAGCTAAGCGGGCTATACATATTATGCAATACATACTATGTAAAAAACCTAATGCGCTAATGGAAGTCACGTGATCAGCCGATAATAATTCAAACTGTTTTTTTTTCACATTCACGAATGTATTACTACAGGCTTCTTTGGGTCTATGCTCAAGTTTTCATGTATACATTTCACTGAATAAAAGTCAGACAGTTATTTGGTTATGTTCGATATCTGCTTACTTACGGACAGTGTACCTTTAAAAAAAATAAAATCTTACCTTTTTTGTATGTTATTGTAAAAGCTCAATTCAATAATTGATTGATATTATACCTAAAGCATCAATTTAATGAAATTTTTCTCTTAAAAATAGTTACACATGCTCTTTTTTCCCAATGCCAGTTACCAGTAAAGGAAAGAGCATTACTCGTATTTTTGGCAAAATTCAAAACCATGATCCTCTTCCCAGTTAAAAGAGAAAATGCCCTGTTATATGTTTACTATATACACAGTGCATCTTCATAAATTATTCCATTAAACAGAATATATACATGCATAAATTTAATGTTCTTCATAGAAATGAAGTAGGCAATTAAATAGTTACTAGGATAATAGTTATATTATATTATGGTAATTATAAAATCAAACCATATTCCTCCCTATAATTAATCCAATAGAAATATAAGACTAGTAGTAACTCGTAACCTCAGTTACTTTGCTACAACACTTAAACATCACTATGACCTTACCAATTCAAAGGTCAAAGTCGCAGTCTTGAAAGTCTAATTCTGGATTCAATTGTCAACTTATCATTGGGTATAACTGTTTGATTTCTTCATAAAACTTCCAATATATACACTTAATGACACTATTCGACATGACCTTACCAATAAATAAAGGTCAAGGTTGCAGTCAAAGGTTAAGGTTTCAGTTCAATGTCTATTTTTTATCTTAACATTCCCTCTAACCATATTATAATAATGTGTCATGTATTCCTAAACAAGGCCTCAGAATGGGATGCACATACTCCACAGATCACCCTTAAATTCTAAATGTAACAGCATATTTGCATATATTAATTATGTTTCCATTGCACCTTTAAGATAATGATTTGTTTGTATCGTTATTCTTCACCAGCATTTATCTTTTATTTCTTTACATGTACTTTTAGACAGAAAAAGAGGTAGATTTTGCTTTCTCAATTGTCTTTGTTTGATTTTTGGTTTTTCTGTTATATTTCAGTTTTAACTGCATGCTTTATTGTAATTTTTATATTCTTTGTATGATGATTTAACAATTTTCTTGCCTATAAATATTGTGTCTGTTAAAGTGATTTAAAATAGTTTAATATATTAATTTGTTTGCATGGGGTTTGAACCTATGCCAGACTAATGGTTGTCCCTTGTTAACAGTCATTTCGTGTTATGAAAAGTGTCATGTACCATAAACCACTGGCATGCATGTACATTTAGTATGGTCAATGGTGCCCCTGAATTAAATACCAGTGCATAATGGTTTATTCATAAAATGTTAGGTGTTGTATAAATACTTCAATATAATTTCTCTATTGCAAAGACAAGTAAGTTTTACTGTATATAGATGTATACACATATATTTTCCTAACAGTGCCTGTCCTTCTTTCTTTATATAATCTTAAACTTACACATTGGATTCTGGTATTATATACCGTAACTGTTACTGCAGAAAATACACGTTCGAATTATTTAATTATATTCTGTCACAATGCCCACATTTTAGTTATTATAATCATATTTACTGAAAGTATAGAAGGATAGACAGAAGAAGAGGTTGTATTATAGTATATATATATATATATATATATAGTTTATATACTATATCACTACCTCTTCTCTCTATCCTTCTGTACTATTGAAATAGCAGCCCGTAACCACGTTTTCTTTTTCCTTCTTTTTTAACTCACCACCTCCTATGCCAATGCATTTTCTGCCAACTAATATTGTGTGACATCTTATTGCCCTCACAATCCTTGCACATTTGATGTGGTCAACTTATTGCTAATTTTTACAACTAAAATTTGGGACAATAGCTGTGTTCTCCCAAGGCATGTTGCTTTTGTCAGAGAAAACATGCTTTATAGTGTACCCCTATATGTTTGGGTAGTTTACCACAAAGACACTTGCTTTATACAAGAAATAGGCTAGTGATTCTATATAATATTACTATATTGTGTTTGAAACTTATTTAAGCTAAACATAATTAAAATGTGTTACATGTATTTTCAAAATTAAGGCATGTTGCAAAAGCATTTTGGCTGTGAAGACATGTTAAATGCGACGTGCCTTAACAGTCTCGGGAGAACACTGCAATCTATTCGAGAACTTCATTCTCGTATCAAAAAACATCTGCTGTATGTAGTGTCACATGAATTGTTTTTTGAGTGAGTTTATTTCTAAAGGTTTGTCCCGCACATTCTTATTCTAATGGCTGGTCTGTAAAATACTAATTTAGTATTTGATCCAAATTCTGTTTGGGCCAGGATCAATCTTGGGATCCCTGGACCGCTATTATATAGGATTCTCATATAATACCTATTATATGATACTTACATAAAAGGAGCAGTATATGATTGTTATATATAAAACCTTTCATATAATTTATTAAGTATCATATGAGAATCATCTACAAGCTGCAAAAATATTTCATATGTGTGTGTTTTATAAATGATTGAATTGATTGAATTGGATTTTATAGTCGCACCAACAGCTAAGGTCATATGGCGACTTTCCAACTTCCATTGGTGGAGGACACCCCAGGTGCCCCTCCGGGTAATTTTCGTACACGGGCGGGCACCTGGGTAGAACCACCGACGTTCCGCAAGCCAGCTGGATAGCTTCCTCAGATAAAGATTCCTAGGCCCCTGAGGGATCGAATCTACAGCGGTGAGGGGCAAGTTATTTCAAGTCAGAGACGTTAACCACTCGGCCACGGATGCCCCCGTTTTATAAATGAAGCTTTTATGAATTTATTCTCATATGATAATTATATGAACTCCTATTTCCGTTATATAAATGTCATAGGATAGGTTTTATATGAGAATTAATATTAGGCCAAAAAAAACACCTGTGTTTCCAGTGGCCCGACCGACCATATTTATAAGGGGCCGACCCTAAAACTTTTTATGAAAAAAGAATAATAATAAAAAATATATATATTAAAAAAAAAAATTAAATTTGTTCTGAACAATGATTTTTCACAATATATCGAGTTGAAATATATAAAAATTGAACAACCACACAATGTTAATATTTGAGTTTTTCCTCAGCCTAGTGTAGTTTCAATATGATAATCAGGTTTTTAACGGCCTTTTGCTGGGTAAGAATGTGAAAGATTGAAGTGCTCTTTTAGGTAAGGGTTAACCAATCCCCTTATGAAATAGGATTTTGGACATATTGAGGAAAATACTTCGAAAAACTTGATGATATTAATCTACTGCCAAAATTATAAGTAAATACTGCATAATTATATGTCATGACAGTTTCAGGTTATGATCGATTCTTATAAAAGGAGCCACATATAAGGCCAAAAAAAAAAAAATAGGTGTAAAATTTTACATTTCTTTATTTGCCTCATATATATAGCAAATGTATTTTCTATGATTCAATTAAAGTCTGGATTAATTGATCAACAATTGACACATTGCAGTACATGTATTATACACGTAGTCACCTACCATAGCCCTCTGTATAAAGTAAACTCCTGGGTGTTTGGACTAAAGCATGTTTGAATCTTTTGTAGTAACCACGATTGTTGTATCATGTGCTCTCCCTATTTATTTAGTTGTAATTTATCTTGTATCGCAATGCAATAACCTCTTGAAGGTGTATAATTTTATATTATATACCTATTTGATATTGTTTGCTAATAATATAACTATAACTCACTGTGGTAAACAACGAAATAATACTGTCGTTTGTTATACAGATCTATAGTTAATTAATTCCAAAAGCCATTAAATGTTTTTATTTTACATTATAAATTACCTAATTTAATTAATGCATGTATTTACTGAATGTACATATATTGTTTCAATACACACTGACAGTAAACAGTCTAATAAATCATTTTAGAATTATTTATTATTATAATTTTGTGTTTCTGGTTTTCAAGAACCTCATTACTCAATGTCCATAACACCTCAGTGTGTTCTGAGAATGTAATGAGCTTTAAATTAACTGGTTGCATTGGTCCAATTTTTATCAGTTAACCAATCAGAATGCTTCATTCATATTTTCAATTGGTTGCTTCTATCATGACATCATTTTCTGGTATTATGACATCACACCCTGGTATTATGACAGCACATCATGCTATTATGATGCAACTCAGTGTGTCCTCAGAACTGAATGAGCATTTTAATTGCTGTGAAAAACAGATTAAGACTGTCTGTATCACTCAGTGAGTAATGAGTTTCTTGAAACCAAGAATCACAAAATTCTAAAAATAAAATAATTATAAAATGATTTAAGGCCACAATAAATTACTTGCTAGTTTCTCATCAAAATTTATTTCAAAATAGGGGCGGGGGGTGAAATTTTATTTTTTATTTTATACAACAAATAGAAAATAGCCTTGGCACAAGGCAAACATAGTAAAACATACTACTGAGTACTTCCAAGATTGAAAACACATTTTTAATATTGTTTCATACTTTCAGCAATTTTTTTTTTTTTTTTTTTTTTTTTTGAACAAAAAAAATTACTGGGTGGGCATAAAAAAATGGGGATGGGCTGGGATGAGAATCTAGCAATTAAGTTATTATGACCTAATAGACTGTTAGTAAGGTATAACGTACATAACAATATTATGATGTTGCATGTATTTATGAGTGTGCTGTGTTTATAAATTGATTCGTAATAATCTGCATGAAAATATAAATATGTTGTTTAAAAATTACTAAATATCAGTTACAGAAAATCTAATGATAGAACTTAATAATGAAGATGTCACCAAATACTGCTTGTTGAAGTTGAAAAAAATATATATACTTTTATTTTCTAAATACTGTTTTTCAATTTGCAATGTTTTCAAATTGCCATGAGCTTTGTTAATTTTGCAATTTCTTTCATAGCTTAGTATCTCTCAACATACTTTATTCAGTTCTAAATAAATATATATATCAAGGTAATATTTTACCAGTTTTATAACTGTTATAGATCATATTGTGCCAGTTCTATAACTGTTATAGGTCATAGCATGCCAGTTCTCTAACTGTGTCATAGGTCATATCTTGCCAGTTATAAAACTTATAGATCTATAATGGTAGTTTTATAATTGTTATAGATCATATCTATAAATGTTATTGGTCATATCTTGCCAGCTCTATAACTTATAGATATATAATGCCAGTTCTGTAATTGTTATAGATCATATCTATAACTGTTATAGGTCATATCTTGCCAGTTCTATAACTAATAGATCTATAATGGTAGTTTTATAATTGTTATAGATCATATCTATAAATGTTATTGGTCATATCTTGCCAGCTCTATAACTTATAGATATATAATGCCAGTTCTGTAATTGTTATAGATCATATCTACAACTGTTATAGGTCATATCTTGCCAGTTCTATAACTTATAGATATATAATGCCAGTTCTGTAATTGTTATAGATCATATCTATAACTGTTATAGGTCATATCTTGCCAGTTCTATAACTTATAGATATATAATGACAGTTCTGTAATTGTTATAGGTCATATCTATAACTGTTATAGGTCATATCTTGCCAGTTCTATAACTTATAGATATATAATGCCAGTTCTGTAATTGTTATAGATCATATCTATAACTGTTATAGGTCATATCTTGCCAGTTCTATAACTTATAGATATATAATGACAGTTCTGTAATTGTTATAGGTCATATCTATAACTGTTATAGGTCATATCTTGCCAGTTCTATAACTTATAGATATATAATGACAGTTCTGTAATTGTTATAGGTCATATCTATAACTGTTATAGGTCATATCTTGCCAGTTCTATAACTTATAGATATATAATGACAGTTCTGTAATTGTTATAGGTCATATCTATAACTGTTATAGGTCATATCTTGCCAGTTTTTATAACTGTTATAATTATTGTCATGTTTTAGTTATTAGTAACACATACTATTTGTGTTTTATTTCCATTTACAGTTAGTAGAACAGTTTCTCACAGAAAATATAAAGGTAGAAGGCCGGGGACCAGAAGTTATACAAAGTCAGTTATATATAGGTAACACCATTATCATCTATATTCATTCCTTCTGTAGACTGCAATCATGTTCAGACCATGGTGATTTATGAAAAGTGCTACGATACTTTACAACAAGATGTTTTTATTGTGTTCATTCATACTTATCTTAAATATTATGAAAGAAATATATTTTGAAATTATTAGATATTGATAATTGATGTCATTAATTTCAATGATATAAAATCATATTGCAATCTGTAAGTTTTGTCGTTAATCTTATTTTGAGCCAGATATAGTCAGTCACCAGTGTATTTATGAAAGCGATTGATCAGTATAGTCAGCCTCCAATATATTGATTAAAGTGATTGATCAGTATATACGTAATCACCAGTGTACTAGTATTTATTAAAGCGATTGCTCAGTGTAGTCCATCACCTGTTTATTAATTAAAATGATCGATCAGTATAGTCGGTCTCCAATGATTTGATTAAAACGATCGATCAGTGTAGTCAATCACCAGTGTATTTAATAAAGTGATTAATCAGTATTTTATTAGTCAATCACCAGTGTATTTATTAAAGATCAGTATAGTCAATCACCAGTGTATATATTAAAGATCAGTATAGTCAGTCACCAGTGTATTTATTAAAGATGAGTATAGTCAATCACCAGTGTATTTATTAAAGATCAGTATAGTCAATCACCAGTGTATATATTAAAGATCAGTATAGTCAATCACCAGTGTATATATTAAAGATCAGTATAGTCAATCACCAGTGTATTTATTAAAGATCAGTATAGTCAGTCACCAGTGTATTTATTAAAGATCAGTAAAGTCAATCACCAGTGTATTTATTAAATATCAGTATAGTCAATCACCAGTGTATTTATTAAAGATCAGTATAGTCAATCACCAGTGTATTTATTAAATATCAGTATAGTCAGTCACCAGTGTATATATTAAAGATCAGTATAGTCAGTCACCAGTGTATATATTAAAGATCAGTATAGTCAATCACCAGTGTATATATTAAAGATCAGTATAGTCAGTCACCAGTGTATATATTAAAGATCAGTATAGTCAATCACCAGTGTATTTATTAAAGATCAGTATAGTCAATCACCAGTGTATTTATTAAATATCAGTATAGTCAATCACCAGTGTATATATTAAAGATCAGTATAGTCAGTCACCAGTGTATTTATTAAAGATCAGTATAGTCAATCACCAGTGTATATATTAAAGATCAGTATAGTCAATCACCAGTGTATATATTAAAGATCAGTATAGTCAATCACCAGTGTATTTATTAAAGATCAGTATAGTCAATCACCAGTGTATATATTAAAGATCAGTATAGTCAATCACCAGTGTATTTATTAAAGATCAGTATAGTCAATCACCAGTGTATTTATTAAAGATCAGTATAGTCAATCACCAGTGTATATATTAAAGATCAGTATAGTCAGTCACCAGTGTATTTATTAAAGATCAGTATAGTCAATCACCAGTGTATATATTAAAGATCAGTATAGTCAATCACCAGTGTATATATTAAAGATCAGTATAGTCAGTCACCAGTGTATTTATTAAAGATCAGTATAGTCAATCACCAGTGTATTTATTAAAGATCAGTATAGTCAGTCACCAGTGTATTTATTAAAGATCAGTATAGTCAATCACCAGTGTATTTATTAAATATCAGTATAGTCAATCACCAGTGTATATATTAAAGATCAGTATAGTCAATCACCAGTGTATTTATTAAAGATCAGTATAGTCAATCACCAGTGTATTTATTAAAGATCAGTATAGTCAGTCACCAGTGTATTTATTAAAGATCAGTATAGTCAATCACCAGTGTATTTATTAAAGATCAGTATAGTCAATCACCAGTGTATTTATTAAAGATCAGTATAGTCAATCACCAGTGTATATATTAAAGATCAGTATAGTCAATCACCAGTGTATTTATTAAAGATCAGTATAGTCAGTCACCAGTGTATATATTAAAGATCAGTATAGTCAATCACCAGTGTATTTATTAAAGATCAGTATAGTCAATCACCAGTGTATTTATTAAAGATCAGTATAGTCAATCACCAGTGTATATATTAAAGATCAGTATAGTCAATCACCAGTGTATTTATTAAAGATCAGTATAGTCAGTCACCAGTGTATATATTAAAGATCAGTATAGTCAATCACCAGTGTATTTATTAAAGATCAGTATAGTCAGTCACCAGTGTATTTATTAAAGATCAGTATAGTCAGTCACCAGTGTATTTATTAAATATCAGTATAGTCAGTCACCAGTGTATTTATTAAAGATCAGTATAGTCAATCACCAGTGTATTTATTAAAGATCAGTATAGTCAATCACCAGTGTATATATTAAAGATCAGTATAGTCAGTCACCAGTGTATATATTAAAGATCAGTATAGTCAATCACCAGTGTATTTATTAAAGATCAGTATAGTCAGTCACCAGTGTATTTATCAAAGATCAGTATAGTCAATCACCAGTGTATTTATTAAAGATCAGTATAGTCAATCACCAGTGTATTTATTAAAGATCAGTATAGTCAATCACCAGTGTATTTATTAAAGATCAGTATAGTCAATCACCAGTGTATATATTAAAGATCAGTATAGTCAATCACCAGTGTATTTATTAAAGATCAGTATAGTCAGTCACCAGTGTATTTATTAAAGATCAGTATAGTCAATCACCAGTGTATATATTAAAGATCAGTATAGTCAGTCACCAGTGTATTTATTAAAGATCAGTGTAGTCAGTCACCAGTGTATTTATTAAAGATCAGTATAGTCAATCACCAGTGTATTTATTAAAGATCAGTATAGTCAATCACCAGTGTATATATTAAAGATCAGTATAGTCAATCACCAGTGTATTTATTAAAGATCAGTATAGTCAGTCACCAGTGTATTTATTAAAGATCAGTATAGTCAATCACCAGTGTATATATTAAAGATCAGTATAGTCAATCACCAGTGTATATATTAAAGATCAGTATAGTCAATCACCAGTGTATTTATTAAAGATCAGTATAGTCAATCACCAGTGTATTTATTAAAGATCAGTATAGTCAATCACCAGTGTATTTATTAAATATCAGTATAGTCAGTCACCAGTGTATTTATTAAAGATCAGTATAGTCAATCACCAGTGTATTTATTAAAGATCAGTATAGTCAATCACCAGTGTATATATTAAAGATCAGTATAGTCAGTCACCAGTGTATTTATTAAATATCAGTATAGTCAATCACCAGTGTATTTATTAAAGATCAGTATAGTCAGTCACCAGTGTATTTATTAAAGATCAGTATAGTCAATCACCAGTGTATTTATTAAAGATCAGTATAGTCAATCACCAGTGTATATATTAAAGATCAGTATAGTCAATCACCAGTGTATTTATTAAATATCAGTATAGTCAATCACCAGTGTATATATTAAAGATCAGTATAGTCAATCACCAGTGTATTTATTAAAGATCAGTATAGTCAGTCACCAGTGTATTTATTAAAGTGATTGATCAGTGTAGTCAATCACCAGTGTATTGATTAAAGATCAGTATAGTCAGTCACCAGTGTATTTATTAAAGCGATTGATCAGTATAGTCAATCACCAGTGTATTGATTAAAGATCAGTATAGTCAGTCACCAGTGTATTTATTAAAGATCAGTGTAGTCAGTCACCAGTGTATTTATTAAAGATCAGTGTAGTCAATCACCAGTGTATTTAATAAAGTCATTTATCAGTATATTATTAGTCAATCACCAGTGTATTTATTAAAGATCAGTATAGTCAATCACCAGTGTATATATTAAATATCAGTATAGTCAATCACCAGTGTATATATTAAATATCAGTATAGTCAATCACCAGTGTATTTATTAAATATCAGTATAGTCAATCACCAGTGTATTTATTAAAGATCAGTATAGTCATTCACCAGTGTATTTATTAAAGATCAGTATAGTCAATCACCAGTGTATTTATTAAAGATCAGTATAGTCAATCACCAGTGTATATATTAAAGATCAGTATAGTCAATCACCAGTGTATTTATTAAATATCAGTATAGTCAATCACCAGTGTATATATTAAAGATCAGTATAGTCAATCACCAGTGTATTTATTAAAGATCAGTATAGTCAGTCACCAGTGTATTTATTAAAGCGATTGATCAGTGTAGTCAATCACCAGTGTATTGATTAAAGATCAGTATAGTCAGTAACCAGTGTATTTATTAAAGCGATTGATCAGTATAGTCAATCACCAGTGTATTGATTAAAGATCAGTATAGTCAGTCACCAGTGTATTTATTAAAGATCAGAGTAGTCAGTCACCAGTGTATTTATTAAAGATCAGTGTAGTCAATCACCAGTGTATTTAATAAAGTCATTTATCAGTATATTATTAGTCAATCACCAGTGTATTTATTAAAGATCAGTATAGTCAATCACCAGTGTATATATTAAAGTGATTGATCAGTGTAGTCAATCACCAATTTATTAAAGTGATTGATCAGTGTAGTCAATCACCAGTGTATTGATTAAAGTGATTGATCAGTGTTCAGACTTGTCAATCACCAGTGTGATCAGTGTATTAATTAATGGAATTTATGATCATTGCAGTGACATTTGATTTTTCTGATACTAAACTTATACATTGAAATCTACTTGTTATCCACAGCATGTTTCTGGGGAATACGAGAGGTGGTGGAGACGTTGTTGGGGAACAAAGCAGGTGGGTGACTCTCATTGATGAAACCCAGTAATTATTAATTTCAGATTTGTTACAATGGTTTATTTATTTCCAAAGAGTTGTTTTTTCATGTTCGTACCGGTTTCAAATATTATGATCAAGTTGGATATTTATCAAAATAACTAACATACCGTTAGAAAACTATGCTGAATTAAGCACTACTGGGTAGTCTGTACATTGCGAGAACTAGTCTGTACATTGCGAGAACAGGTTAGTGCAATGTACGAAAGGTTTGATCAATGCAATTTATGAACAAACTTTGACGGTGTTTATTTGGTGTGGCTTATCATGAAACTCTGACAATTTCAAAAAGAAAAAGTACCCAATAATGAGTCTTAGTTTCGGAAATTACGTTATTTGTATCTAATTATTCCATTTCATTGTCATAATTTGTAGAAATTATCATTATTATGTATAAAATCGTCAAAGTACCAAATCTGTATGGGTAATGTGAAAGTCATATCAATATTCGTGTGCCAACAACATTTCAATTACTTAAACTAAAACACTTAGAAACTATCTGCAAGCTTGTTACGGTACGCTACAAAGTAGATGAGATCACCATACTAAAAGTTAGTGTCTATATCAATAGCTGTAGTATGAAAGATAGAGCTTATATGATGAGAATACCAGTATACGCTTGTATGATAACGATCTGATTCTAATGCTCTACCCTGTGCTCACTGCATACAGATTCCCTAGGGGTGAATAAGGATATCTATAAAAAATATATAAAAAAAGTTGTTTAATAGTCATGTTCTTACAAAAAAACTTTCTTGTGAATATTTTTTAGCCTTTTTCGGAATTTCCATACCACTGTAAATGGTAAATGTAGTCGTACGTTACATACCATATTGATCTATACATAGTTTTACTTTTAATGCTTTCAACTTTCAGACCCTAACCATAAAAACAAAGGTACATTATGGACGCCCCTCCATGCTACAACATTCCAAGAACATGGCCCTGTAAGTGTGTTATTACAAAAAACTTATTACGTCTCGAATCCCACTGGTAGCTCGACTTGTAAGTGAGGAAGTGTCAATTCTTACAGATGGCGGGAGGTGTACAGTACTGGTTTTACCCAGGAAAAGTGGGTGGTCTGCCTCCACCACAAAAAATCGACCGTCATATATAAACTTGTAAGGTGTTGAAAATGGCGTAAAACACCAAACAAACCACAGCAGACAAAGTCACTTGGTGTTTGTCTTGCTTTAAAATAGTAATCTGGTTGATGACATTTGTTTAATTTTTATGTTTATGTCTGTTAGTCACCCACAACATTGGAAAGATTAATCAAACTTGGGTCACTAAATTTTAATATGAAGTTTTTACCGGTCATTTTCAGCTATATTCTATGGAATGTCAGTTTTGATTTTGCCACTTGCTTTTTGCCAGATGTCAATTCTGACCAGTTTTTGCCATTTACCAATTACTATTTGCCATTCCATAGATGTCGGTTTGATTCTCAGGTTTAATAAAATAATTATGGTACTTGTGAATCTGTCTAAGTTCTTACAGGTGGAATTCTGGTCTTCAAGTTTGAGATTAACATGGGAGCCTCAAATGCTTTTGTCAACTTCATACAAATTAATAAAAAACTGATGAAATAAGTTACATAATTCCTGTATTAAAGTTACCTCAGCAGTGTTTGATGCTTAAGAGGGGCAAGTGGCAATCTTAATGTTTTTATCAATCTTTAAGTTAGTTTCTCAATTTTTTAATTCAGTATTATTTTTACTTTAAACCTTTTTGCATATAATTAAATAACATTCTGAGTTTTCAAATTTCTTCATTATTCTGCCATAGAACCATATATATTATTGGTGCAATATAAGCAACAGTTAGTATATTCTTATAATTATTAATATAAATTGAACAAATGCAAGTTATGCAGAAAAACTAACAGGATGCCATTTGTTTTAAAAAAAATCAACATTGCCGTGTGTCCCTTTAAAGTGATGGTTGATTATTGGCAGGATTTATTGTATCTGTATAAAAGATATTTAGATAAAGTAACAGTTGTCTCTATATTCTCTATATTCTATTTTCCATTTCTAAATATAATGACACCCACATGCAAGAATTAGTATTACACATTGTTATTACATTCTATGGGTGAAAGATCGGTATTTCTCAGTGAAAGAATATTCATAATTTCTAAATATTAATGACTAACTCTGAACACAGAAATAAATGTGAGGTTATGATATCAATAATGTGTTGCTAATGTCGACGTCATCCACCGATAATGTTCAATAAAGCAAATAATTCTGGGTAAAATCATACTTAAACTGGTTTAGAATGTAATAAATAGATTATTTAACTGCTGGGTTCGATTATAGGGAAATCCTTCACTTGATGGTAGACGTGTTTTGTTTTTTCACTCACTCGCATATGGTCGTTCATGAAAAGAACCACACATCTACCATCGTGTAACGGATTTCCCTATAATCAACCCCAGCAGTTAAATAATCTCTATTTAAGTACAGTTTTAATTAAGAAATAAGAAATATATACCTGTGTTTTATTGGTGAATAAAATAATTACTCTCATCCGAATGACTAACTGTATTTTATACACTGATAAAATACCCCATTGTTTATGATATTGTGGGGGCACTATATATTATCTGGGAGGTCAAGGTAATCAGGCTGCTATGTTTACAGGCTGTTCCATTGGGCGCCCCGTATCCAAAGTTTGCGCGGTACAATATGTTTAAATACACTAGTAGTCACGTGACAACCAATTAAGTCATTGCTTACGTCATATAGCTTGCGCTGTATGACGTCAAACATTGTCAGCTTGTTCAAGATGCTTATTAATGTTATGTGTACTGATGCATATGATGGTTTTATATCGTGGGGGAGGGTGGGGTGTGCAAGGTTTGGGAGCATGGCAAGTTTGTTGTAATTAACATTTCATTAAAATTACTGTTGAGTTTGTCTTCGTGACATATATTTACCAAGTGACATCATGTAATGTGGCATTTCCAACTGATGAAATATACGCGGGGAATTAATGGAACAGATGTGTAAAAATCGTAGAATAAGATAAAGTTGTCTCTCTTTGTGTATATGAAAGACTGCGCAGGTTGTGTTAGAATTGTGAACAATATTGACTGTTGTAAGAGCATAATTCATAAATGGTAAAATTAAATAGCTTTTAGCAGATATGCTGTTGAGTATCAGGTTATCTTGTATTCAATATTGTTACCATTCTAGTTAATCATGTTGCTGCTGGAATACGGGGCCAAACCTGACAGTCCAGATTCACAAAACAGGTAAGCAGTACAAGTTTAACACATACACTGGTACCCTGCTATAATCACGTGCCATATCGACATATCCAAGTCCAAGAAACAGGCTCAATTCTTTGATTTTGGCTTAAAAAAGTGAAGTCACTTGTATTGAGTCTGTTTTTAACCGAGACATTTAAGTAAAAGCTGCATAAGCTGTAACATTTAGCTTATAAAACACAAAATAGTTTGTTGACAAAATTATTTACCAGATAGAAACAAGATGTTTTGATGGAATTTAATAACTGTACAAAAATGGGAGTACCACTTTGTGAGATTGAACTCCAGGCCCACATTAAACTTACACTTGCGAGTAAGACGGACACACTCCCGTTCAGGCTATATAGGACAGTTCTATGATGCTATCATCAAACAGTAGATAATGCACTAATGGATATCACATGAGCAACATGAATGTAAATATTTTGTTCCAGCGATGTTTACAGACAATTAATGATTTATGTTTCTTTAAATTAACAAATTTATTGCTACATATGTGTACTTATTTAGGTCAATGCTCATGTTTTCATGTATAAATTTCACTGAATTAAAATCGGACTTATTTGCTTAGCCTCATTATATGCTTTACTTACAGACAATGTCCCTTTAAAGGGACACACGGCAATCTTTATTTTTTAAAAACTCACGGCATCCCGCTAGTTTTCCTGCATAATTTGCATTTGTTCAATCATTAATATCAATTATAAGAATAGTATTATTATATTTTGATATTATTGCACCAATAATATATTAAAATTATAGTATAATAAGGCAAAAGAGTGAATACTTAAAATTTTATTTATTTAAATGTTAAAGGTTAATAATACTGGATATATAAATCGAGACACCCATTTCAAACACATCAAGATTGCCGTGTGTCCCTTTAAACTCAGTGCTTGTTATAAATCGATATTTTTTAGCCATGCAAATTGAATAATAATTGAAATCTTTAGTTGTGTTAATAGGGTAAAAATTGGAACATATTCATAAAATCTAATTTGGCATCGCGACTTTGTCATTACAATGTGTCGAAATTGTATAAAGACCTACCATATTTCCCCTATTAGTAGCATCTAGGCATTGTGCAAAAAAAGGAGCAGGATTGCTACTATAATTAGAGGAGGAGCTACTGTTAGGGGTAATACGGTAAGCAGGATATAAACTTGATATATTGGAACCAGGCTGTGTCACCTGATTAGTCATGATTGTATTTCCTCCAGTAGGAATGACTGTAAGATGACTTGATATACTGGAACCAGGCTGTGTCACCTGACTATTCATGATTGTATTTCCTCCAGTAGGAATGACTGTAAGATGACTTGATATACTGGAACCAGGCTGTGTCACCTGATTATTTATGATTGTATTTCCTCCAGTAGGAATGACTGTAAGATGACTTGATATATTAGAACCAGGCTGTGTCACCTGACTATTCATGATTGTATTTCCTCCAGTAGGAATGACTGTAAGATGACTTGATATACTGGAACCAGGCTGTGTCACCTGACTATTCATGATTGTATTTCCTCCAGTAGGAATGACTGTAAGATGACTTGATATATTAGAACCAGGCTGAGTCACCTGATTATTTATGATTGTATTTCCTCCAGTAGGAATGACTGTAAGATGACTTGATATACTGGAACCAGGCTGTGTCACCTGACTATTCATGATTGTATTTCCTCCAGTAGGAATGACTGTAAGATGACTTGATATATTAGAACCAGGCTGAGTCACCTGATTATTTATAATTGTATTTCCTCCAGTAGGAATGACTGTAAGATGACTTTTGAAACATTGCATTTCTTTTCATTTTCCAGAACTCCTGTAGATTTTGCGTCTGCATCAGATAAAATTTGGCCACATTTTGCTGCCATGGGCTTCAAAAGAACACCACGGGCAGAATTGGTGGAGAAACATGTCCTCAGGCCTGTATGTATGGGCTAGAAATATTTAAACTTTACACAATGTGTTTTCGAGAAACATGTACTCAGGCCTGTATGTATGCGCTAGAAATGTTTAAACTTTACACAGTAGTGTGTTAGGGTAACATGTACTCAGGCCTGTACGTATGCGCTAGAAATGTTTAAACTTTACACAGTAGTGTGTTAGGGAAACATGTACTCAGGCCTGTACGTATGCGCTAGAAATGTTTAAACTTTACACAGTAGTGTGTTAGGGTAACGTCCTCAGGCATGTATGTATGTATGCGCTAGAAATGTTCAAACTTTACACAGTAGTGTGTTAGAGAAACATGTACTCAGGCCTGTATGTATGCGCTAGAAATGTTCAAACTTTACACAGTGTGTGTTAGGGAAACATGTACTCAGGCCTGTACGTATGCGCTAGAAATATTTAAACTTTACACAGTAGTGTGTTAGGGTAACATGTCCTTAGGCCTGTATGTATGCGCTAGAAATGTTCAAACTTTACACAGTAGTGTGTTAGAGAAACATGTACTCAGGCCTGTATGTATGAGCTAGAAATATTTAAACTTTACACAGTAGTGTGTTAGAGAAACATGTACTCAGGCCTGTATGTATGCGCTAGAAATATTTAAACTTTACACAGTAGTGTGTTAGGGTAACATGTACTCAGGCCTGTATGTATGCGCTAGAAATATTTAAACTTTACACAGTAGTGTGTTAGAGAAACATGTACTCAGGCCTGTATGTATGAGCTAGAAATATTTAAACTTTACACAGTAGTGTGTTAGAGAAACATGTACTCAGGCCTGTATGTATGCGCTAGAAATATTTAAACTTTACACAGTAGTGTGTTAGAGAAACATGTACTCAGGCCTGTATGTATGAGCTAGAAATGTTCAAACTTTACACAGTAGTGTGTTAGAGAAACATGTACTCAGGCCTGTATGTATGAGCTAGAAATATTTAAACTTTACACAGTAGTGTGTTAGGGTAACATGTACTCAGGCCTGTATGTATGCGCTAAAAATGTTCAAACTTTACACAGTAGTGTGTTAGAGAAACATGTACTCAGGCCTGTATGTATGAGCTAGAAATATTTAAACTTTACACAGTAGTGTGTTAGGGTAACATGTACTCAGGCCTGTATGTATGCGCTAAAAATGTTCAAACTTTACACAGTAGTGTGTTAGAGAAACATGTACTCAGGCCTGTATGTATGAGCTAGAAATATTTAAACTTTACACAGTGTGTGTTAGGGAAATATGTCCTCAGGCCTGTATGTATGCGCTAGAAATATTTAAGCTTTACATGAATAACTCAAATTGTGTTAGTTATGGAGTCATGACTAATTAAAAGAAATCTATTTCAATCAGAAAAAGTTAAATAATTTCATTATCACATGTCTTGTTGCATAGACCTCCTTTTTTTTTACGCCCATACCCTACATGTTCTTTAATTTAAATAAACCACTCCCTTTCCATGAAATTTTAAATTGCGTAACCCTTTATAGTATGTATACATTTTATTTGACATAGATTTATATATGAAACAACATTATAATTTATAAAGCTTATACAACTCACTATCGTGACACCTTCTGGTGACAAGTCCTGTATACTTTGTATTGCAGGCATCTAGTCATTCAGCAGGGAACCGTGCACGAAATACCAGTACCAGTGGTATACAAATGGTACGTTGTTATATAGTTATACCTACTTGTATTCTTGTCTGTGTTGTAGTTACCTCTGGTCTGCATCAGTTCTTTCTGTACTAAAAAGTGTATTTATTTTAAGATAAGCAATGGATTATATCATTTTAGCAGCGAAATAAAAGTGGTATTTTATACTGTACTATTTCAAGAAAAAAAATCTATTCTACAACAACAAACAAAAACAACAACAACAACAAAAAGTGATTATTGAAAAACGTGTTAAATTTATGTCAACACTCTAGCACCCTTCATTTTTCATCCACTCTTTACCAAACTTTACCAGATCGTTATGATAAGGCCTTCATTTTGCCATTTTCAGCAAAACTTTGCAGGGACGATCAATACCAAGCCTAGTTGTGCATATTATCACATTGTTCCAGTTGAATGATTTTTGTGGAGTTATAACCCTTTAAAGGTTTTAATACACATAATTTGTATGAACTAGTTCTGCTGAACCCCTGGCTGGATTTCAACGAAACTTGGCAAGATGATCAGTATCTAGTTGTGCATATTATCACCATGTTCCAGTTAAATGATTTTTGGCAGAGTTATGGCACTTTAAAGGTTTTACTACACAAACATTGTCCGGGACTATTTCTCCTGAACCCCTGGCCGAATTTCAGAGAAACATGGCAGGGATGATTGTACCAAGCCTAATTGGCATGTCATTACCATGTTCTGGTTGAATGTATTGACAGAGTTATGGCCTTTACAGGTTTTAATACACAAACTTTGTCCTGACTAGTTCTGCTAAACCCCACCCCTGGCCAAATTTCAGTGAAACTTGGCAAGGATGATCAGTACCAAGTCTAGTTGTGCATTTCATCACCATGTTCCGGTTGAAAGATTTGGTGGAGTTCATAATGGCCCTTTAAAGGTTTTACTGCACAAACTTTGTCCGGACTAGTTCTCCTGAAAACCTGGCCGGATTTCAGAGAAACGTTGCAGAGATGATCAGTACCAAGCCTAGTTGTGCATATCATCACCCTGTTCCGGTTGAAGTATTTTTGGCGGAGTTATGGCCCTTTACATGTTTTAATACACAAACTTTGTCCAGACTAGTACTGCTGAACCCCTGGACGAATTTTAACGAAACTTGACAAGGATGATCAGTATCAAGCCCAGTTGTGGATATCATCGCTGTCTTCCGGTTGAATGATTTTTGGTGGAGTTATGGCCCTTTAAAGGTTTTAATACAGTAACTTCTTACAGACTAGTTTTCAAGGCCCTTTCTCCTTTAGGGGAGACATTTGTTTTTACTAAAAACAAACCCTAGTTCTAATTTAGTATGGTTATTTAGGGACTTGAGGCACAACAATTATATAAAATGAGTTTTGCCCAACTGCATAAAGAGGCCTCTCTACAAGCGGTCAAAATGTATTTTATACAATTGTTGTGCCTCGAGTCCCTAAATAATCATACCAGACTAAAACTAGGGCCACTTGTGTAAATTGTTAGCAAGGGTCAAGGGTAAGTTTCTGTTGTGGTGTTGTAGTTTTGCGGGTGTTTTTCGCAATATTTTAGAAGAAGTACTGACAGAAATTTTATGACGACAACCCTTGATATAAGAGCTATTTTAGCCAGTAGAACGTCCACAGGCCCACGAAGCAGTCACACCCTGAGGACAACTTATAAAGGAGCCGTAATAACTCCCAGCATGGGCCTACATGTATACAGCAAACTCCCTTACACTGTAGAGTGAGGAAAAGCCACAGTACCATTATTTTGGATTACATGTACTTACTTAAATACACTACTGAGTATGTCCATTTTCTAGGCATCTTACGACAGAGCGGAACCCAGGTATGAGTATAACAGTGATCCGTTTATCCACGCAGCAGTGACTGGTGATGTACTGGCAGACCAGTCTGACAACCAGGAACAACAGGCAAGGGCACAGCAACCACAGTTCTCTATGTGGAGATGATGACGGCCCAGTTTAGACTTGTTTTAATAATGTCACATATCTGCTCACAGCTGTTCCAATCTAGACCTGTTATTTCATAATTCTTATGGGTGACTCATGCGGTCTCAGTCTAGATCTGTTGTTATAGTTGCATGTGTCTGTGAAAGCGGATTCGTGCAGTCTCGGTCCCAGTCTAATTTGCTTTTTATAATTTCACATATCAGTGATATCACTATCCTCACATTCTTTATTTGACTTGATAAATATCAGTGTACTGGAGTACATCTCACCTTGACCTTAAAGGGACACATGGCAGTCTTGAGTTTTATTCAAGCATTACAATTAGCACCTCAATTTATTTCTTAATCCTGCCACATTTTCACAATAAAACTGCTTGCATATTATAATTAAATAAAAATTTGAGATTTCAATTTTCTTCAGTATTCTAAAGTTTTTAACTATATTATTGGTGCAATATTATGAAAACTTAGTAATATGTAAAAACAGTTTGCTTTGAACTGTTTGAATAAATAATATTAATTATTGCCATTATGCAAGTTATGTTGCAAACTAATGGGGAGACGTGTGTTTTAAAAAAATCAAGATTGCCATGTGTCCCTTTAAATCTCAGATTAAAATCTTTATAGCTTTTCTTGCAGAGTCAATAATGTTCCCAGTAGATTATGATATAAAATATATTTTGTCCTGTATTTTGATATAGGTGTTTTAAGATAAGTTTTGCGCTGAAAAACCTGACAAAAATAATTCGCAAAGGTCTGTTCTCCTTGGTATTTACAATGTGCTGTCTTTCAGTGAATACTAGAAGTCACAATATTACCATTTGATTTAATATTTAGGATCTGGCAATGGAAACAGTTTGGAGATTAATTCTCCAGACAGTTCTAATTTGTTTTCAAAGTTTCTCATCTCTCATCGTGTTTATTATTGCTAAAGACTGTAAATTTATTATTTTGCATCCATAGCATTGTTAGAATAAAATATTGCTTTATCCATCGACTTGCATCATGATTTCTCATTGGTCGTTTTAAAATCATCACATTAAACTGAGATTATTGATTCTGCTGGGACTATGTGTCTGCCAAACTTGAAACAAAGGGAATTCACTAGATGTGGTGCGACTGACACGCATATTCCCAGAAACACTGTTGTTGTATCAAGTAATTTTAATCAAGGAATAAGCAGTAATTCTTTTACTAATAAGTTTACCTGTCCAGTTTAACTTTTCAGTTCTTTGTTTGGCAATTTATCCAGTTGTCTTGATGTGTCATTGAGTGCACATGGTTTTGTACACCTAGATTACTTGCCATTCATGAACTTGTTTTAGATTCTTTTACATGGCCTGCTGGTTGTATTGTTGGGTATTAGTTTTTAATCAACTGTCATTTTTAAACTTTTTAAAAGATTTTTGATATTAGGAAGTGCATCTTGTAAGTTTTGTTTAGTCATTATATCTACCTGTATTCATGTGCATTAATTTTGTAACGTCTGTTACGATGTAATTTTTGTTTCCCATCTATTCGAATGTATGGCATTGTTTCAAAGCACTTTAATTATGTGTACAGCTATACGCTCATGAATGTAACTCTTAAGGTGATCTTATTTATTTGTTACTGATGTATTTTTATGTTGTGCATGTAACGAAAGTCACTTACCCCCAGTTCTTAGTCCACTGGTAGGGGACTTAACCACGCCTTAGTTCACTGGTAGGGGACTTAACCACGCCTTAGTCCACTGGTAGGGGACTTAACCACGCCTTAGTCCACTGGTAGGGGACTTAACCACGCCTTAGTCCACTGGTAGAGGACTTAACCACACCTTAGTCCACCGGTAGGGGACTTAACCACGCTTACCCATTTAAGGGATTTGATCCTCCATGCTGCCGAGAGTAAATATCATTATATCTGTGAAAGAACTAGAGAAACGTTTAAAATAATAACTCCCCTTCGAAAATTTACTGAAATTTAACCCCAAATTAAGTTTGTGATATAATTTGGGACATTAATTATTATAATTAATTTATCCTGTCCCAAAACAAACGGTAAATATGGAAATACCTTGCTCAACGCTGTATACTTACCTTATTATGATTTATACACTGTCACCTTTTGTATTACCTGTAAAATTATATGATCATGACGACATGTTATAAGTATGCATCATCTCGTTTTGTTGATTGAAGTCTAGCTATGTTCGATGTTTTTCCTTTTTGAAACATTTCTTTTTGAAACATTGTTTGACATGCTGTTTGACATGCAACTAGTTGCATTTGTTTTACTTTTAACTGAGGCCTGTGTGTGATTGCATTACACAAGTAAAACATAAAATAAACTGTTCACTGCTACCATGTGCCATTACGATAGTGCATTACAAAAGTGAGAACTCAAAGAAACTGTTCGCTGCTACCCTTATGAAAATGATGTAATATAAATACGCTGGAAAATATCGCATTATGACGGGTTTACTTTCAGTTTTTTTCAACAAGCCATTTTTATGTAATTTTCATGCATTTAAATATACTTTTTACACACAAACATTTGTATCTTAATATTTAACATATCGTTAGCATAATATTTGATAATTTTACAAGTTTTATATTTATCTGCGTACGTGTTATAAAGGCTGCATGATCACAGAATGTCTTTTTCATCAGAACATGTGTACTCCATTGCAATATTTATGATATAAAATGTGTTTGGAGAAGAAAACTGCATTTCCATTGTTTTGAATGAATCTCTTTATTATACTTTATTATGCTATACTTCTTGTTCAGTGTTATGTAAGATTTAGACGACACATTTGAAATGTTTTTTTATAACACACACATGCTCTGCCTTCAATAGGATTTCATTGAAAAGGATTTCCTTTATATAGAAAATATAAAAAATAAAGCTAAACCAACACAATTTTGTAAAACCTCCAAACCAAACGAAACTTCTTTAAAGTAGGTATCCCGCCAAAAACAGCCACAGTTTACCTCATATGTATACCGTTTCTAAACTTACTGACAATGAGGTATATATATAACTTACATATTCTGAGAATCCTTACTCTGTTGACATAATATAAACGGTTTTACCAGCCAGGCCAAACCCCGAAACTGAAGCGTCGAAATATGAGTTTCATCTTTAAAGTTGTTCTTTGTTTCCGTGTGCTTGTGGTTGACTGTCGTCCTTGAATGCAACTTGAATGCTACTTTTCCTTTCGATTTTTATATCTACTTTTACCAACTCTTAATTCATTTTACGCATATTCAGTCTCGGGTATTTTAAGTACCCGGGAAAACAACTATGCTTTTAATCAGCACATATACATTCTGAACACCTGAATAGGGTTTGGATCAACAATTTTTTATAATATTGCATTATTTAGGGGGTTAGTGCCTTTAACATAATCTAAATCTAAATAGCTTGGCTTTGGGGTTACGGGCTGGTTTTATCCTGGCACACAATACCATATTGTCGTATACCGCAACACCTTGCACTGAAAGATGTCCAATGTTCAAAAACACCTTATTGCTTGCACAAATGATGTTAATATCACTTGTCATGAATGCGATGTATTGATCAACAATGTGTGTGAGCTCATTTCTATGGACAACAGTAACAATATACAACATCTGCTCATGCCTATTTTCAGTGAATTGAATAGGAACACATAAAAAGTCATGTCGCCACACAGGAATGAACATGCCAGACTCCTCCATTTATTTACATTAGAGATAAAATATGGAGAATGGGCCTAGAATCTTTTTTTTCCTGCAGAACTGCAGAGTTGCTGTACAGTCTATAGTAGACACTTCATTTACGATGGAGCCATATTCCCACACACAAGGTCATGATGAAGACTTTTGATGGACTTGACAAAAAATGACAAAATGGAACATGAATGGGTGTCCTATCCTTCTGACTCTGGCGGGATTTGTAGAGGTTCTATTCTGCACCCAGTAACCACACAGGGCATTTTCAGAGACATAGAATCCGAAAATAGATCTGTAAAACAGTATAGATTAACAATCGGAGATTATAAATCAGTGGGAAGTGTTATGTAACACTTTCAAAATTAATGGTTTAAATGTTACTGTGTGGTGAATAACTGGTGAATAACTGTGGTGAATAACTGTTAGTCAAGAGAAACATTAATGAAATTATATATTTTAAAATATAGATGATTATCTCTATATGTTAATCATGTGTATTGGTCTCAGCAGTTCTTAATTTGTTGGTGTATTATTGAAATTTCTAATGTATTTGACAAGAAGCCTCCCCATGTGGTTGCCGGGGTAGAATACAACCACTGCAAATCCACCCAGCCCCTTCATGTTCATTTTGTCATTTTTTATCATGCTCATTCAAGGTCTTCATCATGACACCGCGTATGCCAACATGGAAACGTGGCTTCATCGTAAATGAAGTGTTTACTATAGAATTTACAGCAGTTCTGCAGGTTAGAAGGTTCGAGGCCCATTCTCCATATTTTATCTTGATGTAAATGGAGGACGAGTCTGGCATGTTCATTACTGTTAGGCGCCATATAACCTTTCATGTGTTGGTGCGCCGTAAAACCCAATTCAATTCAATTGACAAGAAGCCTGCAATCTGATTGGTTAACATTAAACAATTTGTGAGTATTGAATAGTGCATAACCCATCAAACCGTTAAAAACGTGACATCATTTAGTTTATCATTTCAATGCATCAGGAAAACAGTCCAAAACGATGAAATACATTAGATAAATATTATGTCACTCTTTTATAATTAAATTATAATTCATTAGAATCAGTTTTAATAGACTTAGATTAACATTTTGCTTGCTTCACTTGTGGATTAGGTAGAAACAAAAAAAAATCCCAGATTAAAGGGACACATGGCAGTGTTGAAGTTTATCCAGTATCACCTTGACTTCAAACCTGTTTACATATAATTGAATAACATTTTGAGTTTTCATCTTATTCTACCATAGGTTTAATATAATCAACAGTTAGTTATATGCAAAAACAGTTTTATTCTACCATTATAAGGGTTAATATAATCAACAGTTATTAATTTGCTTCATACACTCTTCTTAAAATTAATACTAATGATTGAGCAATGCAAGTCATGTAGGAAAAATAACGGGAAGCAACCACGTTTTAAAAAATTAAGATTGCCATGTGTCCCTTTACTGAACTGTTTTATATCTGTGTATTACAAGGCTTCATAGTGTATTGTTCATTATTATGTTGTTGACACTGTTATTGTATATACTAATGTATATTTATTATTGTCCGAGCCTTCTCTGACATGTTCAAAACCTTTGTAACCCTTTTGTTGTTTTATTGTATCGCCTTCAAAGAAGGTGGCGATACATAAGTGTCACTTTGCGTTGGTGCTGATGACGCCGTCGACATTTGAGTAAAAGTTGTATCATCAACATTGCTTATTCAAACTTTGCTTATGACTTCACTTTCACCAAGACCACTAAGACACACAAGTTCCATAACCCTCTGTTGAATTTTAGCAAAATTATGGCCCTTTTTTAAATAGAATTTTTTATTATTGACAGCAGTGTAGGCAAGACACTTATTGCCATAAGGCAGACGGTTTTTTGTATAGTTTTGTTTAACAGCTGGCCAATAAGAAAAAGGCTTTTTATTTAGGAGAAGGCACATGTCACATGGTGTGTTTTGGAAATGTGAAGTCTAACTGTAGACAGGATGTATTATAGAGCTAGTAGAACTGCAACAAAAAGAAAACAACAATTTAGTTGCCAGTATCTTAAAAAAAAAATGTTTTCATGAATTTATTTTGTTTAATACTTGTTTATGAATATCAATTTGCTGAATACTCTACACCCAGAATGCTAGTTTATACCCATATCACAGTGTTGTACTGTAATTCAGTTTGTTTATTTTAATTAATAAACATGATAAATGTATGTAAAAGTGTATTTTAAATCATTGTTTATTTTTTCTGTATAACTGCAATTAAAAAATAAAAACAATGCATGCATTCTTGTTTTGTTATAATTCATAACCAACCCCAATTAAAATAAGTGTTGTGCATATTTATTGGTTTGGTGGAAATCCAATCATTTCAGATTATCATTGCCAACCAATTTTCTGAAATTTAATTTTTACAAGTAGACTAAAATAGTTTTGTAATAAGAAGCATCCTGTTGACTTTGAAGTTAGGGTAAAACTAACAGTTACTTACCAATTGACCAATCTTCATGAACCTTAGCAGGAACATGTCACTTAATCCATGACCAATCTTCATGAAACTTTATAGGAACATGTCACTTTGTCCATGGCCAATCTTCATGGAACTTAACAGGAACATGTCACTTAATTACCAATATTCATGAAAATTAGCAGGAACATGTCCATTAATCCATGACCAATCTTCATGAAACTTAGCAGGAACATGGCACTTAATCCATGACCAGTCTGTATGAAACTTAGCAGGAACATGTCACTTAATCCATGACCAATCTTCATGAAACTTTAATAGGAACATGTCACTTTATCCATGGCCAATCTTCATGAAACTTAGAAGGAACATGGCACTTAATCCATGACCAATCTGTATGAAACTTAGCAGGAACATGTCACTTAATCCATGACAAATCTTCATGAAACTTAATAGGAACATGTCACTTTATCCATGGCCAATCTTCATGAAACTTAACAGGAACATGTCACTTAATGACCAATATTCATGAAACTTAGCAGGAACATGTCACTTAATCCATAACCAATCTTCATGAAACTTAGCAGGAACATGTCACTTAACAACCAATCTTCGTGAAACTTAGTAGGAACATGTTACTTAATCCATGACCAATATTCATGAAACTTCGCAGGAACATGTCACGTAATCAATGGCCAATCTTCATGAAACTTTAACAGGAACATGGCACTTAATCCATGACCAATCTATATGAAACTTAATAGGAACATGTCACTTTATCCATGGCCAATCTTCATGAAACTTAACAGGAACATGTCACTTTATCCATGGCCAATCTTCATGAAACTTAACAGGAACATATTTCACTTAATGACCAATATTCATGAAACTTAGCAGGAACATGTCACTTAATCCATGACCAATCTTCTTGAAACTTAGCAGGAACATGTCACTTAACGACCAATCTTCAAGAAACTTAGTAGGAACATGTTACTTAATCCATGACCAATATTCATGAAACTTAGCAGTAACATGTCACGTAATCCATGGCCAATCTTCATGAAACTTTAACAGTAACATGTCCCTTAATCCATGACCAATCATCTTGAAACATAGCAGGAACACGCCATTTAATCCACGAACAATCTTCATGAAACTTAACAGTAACATGTCACTTAATCCATGACCAATTTTCTTGAAAGAAGCACAAACATTTCATTTAATCCACGACCAATCTTCATGAAACTTAACAGGAACATATCACTTAATGACCAATCCTCATTAGACTTAACAGGAACATGCCACTTAATGACCAATCTTCTTAAAACTTAGCAGTAACTTGTCACTTAATGACCAATATTCATGAAACTAAACAGGAACATGTCACTTAATGACCAATCTTCTTAAAATTTAGGAACATGTCACATAATTCATGACCAATCTTCATGAAACTTAGCAGAAATAACTCACTTAATCCATGACTAATCGTCCTTAAACTTAGCAGAAACATGTCACTTAATCCATGACCAGTCTTCATGAAACTTAGCAGGAACATGTCAAATAAACCATGACAAATCTTCATGAAACTTAGCCGGAACATATCACTAAATGATCCATCTTCATGAAACTTAGCAGGAACATGTCACTTAATCCATGGCCAATCTTCATGAAACTTAGCAGGAACATGTCACTTAATCCATGGCCATTCTTCATGAAACTTAGTAGGAACATGTCACTTAATGACCAATCTGTATGAAACTTAGCAGGAACATGTCACTTAATTCATGACCAATTTTCATGGAACTTAGCAGGGTTAGCAGAGACATGTCAGGATCAATCTTCTTGAAACTTAACAGGAACATGTCACATAATCCATGATCAGTCTTCGTGAAACTTAACAAGAACAAGTCACTTAATGCATGGCCAATCTGGATGAAACTTAGTAGGAATATGTCACTTAATTCACGACAAGTCTTCATGAAACTTAACAGGAACATGTCACGTAGTCCATGACCAATATTCGCGAAACTTCAAAGGAGCTTGTCACTTAATCCATATGACCGATCTTCATGAAACTTAACATGTACATGTCCCTTAATTCATGACCAATCTTCATGAAACTTAATCCATGACCAACCTTCATGAAACTTAATCCATGTCATGGATTAAGTTTCAAGAAGATTTGTCATGGATTAAGTTGCATGAAGATTGGTCATGAATTAAGGGACATGTACATCATGGATTAAGTTTCAAGAAGATTGGTCATGGATTAAGTTTCATGAAGATTGGTCATGAATTAAGGGACATGTACATGTTAAGTTCCATGAAGACCGGTCAGACTTCATGAAACTTATCAGGAGCATGTCCCTTAATCCATCCAATCTTCATGAAACTTAACGGGAATATGCTACGTAATGCATGAACGACCAGTCTTCATGAAACTTAACAGATACGTGTCACTTAATCCTTGACCAATCTTCATGATCAGCAGGAACATGTCACTGAATTAAATACCAATCTTCTTGAAACTTAACATGTACATGTCACTTAATCCATGACCAATCTTCATGAAACTTAATCCTTGACCAATCTTCTTGAAACTTAACAGATATACGTCACTTAATCCATGACCAATCTTCATGAAACTTAATCCATGACCAATCTTCATGAAACTTAATCCATGGCCAATCTTGTTGAAACTTAAACAGGAACAAGCAACTTAATCAATGAACAATCTTCATTGAACTTAACAGGAACATGTCACGTAATCCATGACCAATCTTGATGAAGCTTTCCAGGAACATGTCACTTTATCCATGACCAATCTTCATGAAACTTAACAGTAACATGTCACTTTATCCATTACCAATCTTCATGAAACTTAACAGATACATGTCACTTAATCCATGACCAATATTTAAACCATGGCCAATCTTCTTGAAACTTAACAGGTATATGTCACTTATTCCATGACCAATCTTCATGAAACTTAATCCATGACCAATCTTCATTAAACTTCATCCATGGCCAATCTTGTTGAAACTTATACAGGAACAAGCCACTTGATCAATAAACACTATTCATGAAACTTAACAGGAACATGTCAACTTAATCATTGATCAATATTCATGAGACTTAATCCATGGCCAACCTTCATGAAATTTAGCATGACCATGTCACTTAATCCTTGACCAATGTTAATGAAACTTAACAGGAACATGTCACTTATTTACTTAATAAACCTTGACGCATCTTTTTTTATTATTTATAAACGCGTGCGTGCGTGTTGGGAGGAGGGGGATGGAGTAGCGGAAACAAGTGACAGTGACAAAGGATTATGTGTGTTTGGGTGGCGATATGGGGTGGATACAGGTGACAATAATATAGGTGTATGTGTGTGTGTGTGTGTGTGCGTGCGCGTGGCGTGCGTGAGTGCGTGCGTGCGTATGTGCGTGCGTGCGAGCGAGCGTGCGTTTGTGTCTCTGTTGGAGTGTGGTGGGGCAGAGAGCATATTCGGAAGTTCATAAACATCAGTCTTTACTGATTCTTGTGTCAAAGGCACCAAGACCAGGATTTCGTAATTTTAATATTAAAGTTTTCATTTAATTATTACTTGAACCTAGGTTCACATTTATAAAACATACAACTCAACAGTACGCTTGACTGAAAGGGGCTTATTACTGATTCGGAGAAGTTATCTGAAATACTGTATATCAGTCTTCCTTAGGTATCTATCTCAGCATGGGATAGTCCCTGCTGAATTCTACTAGATGTAACCTGATTGAACTCTTTTTTTTTTTTAAATAAAAAAGGGATGCGAAATTGTTATGATCAAATAGATGTAGGCTATGTTGTTTTTAAATATGCAGTGACGACACTCACAACGGTAATGGTTACGATTCCGTTTATTTCGGTTCATTTTCGGCCATTTATTTATTTAATTGAACAAGAAAGTTATCTCCCTTAAAATGTTTACTCCATTTATGTTTTGAGGTATTCAGTTCGACAACAGGTTGATTTTACTTATCAAGTTATGTTCTGATTATATGTGAACAATGAACTGTAATAATGTACAGTAGAGGTTACTTCTTTCTAATAGATAACTTTTGTCGATTTTGAAAAAATAGCAACATAACGTTAGATTTTAACAAAATTAGGCCGTAAAATGGGATGTATAAACTATAATGCCGTATGGTATTCATAATTTTCCATTGCAGAGATGTTGAGATGTTATATTATTTTCTTAAAAGTTGTGTTAGTTTATGTTCTCTATGTAAAATAAAAAACTTTGGCAGAATAAAAAGATGATAATTTTTCAAGATTTTGATTTTGAAAGATACATATAATGAATCAAATTGGAGCGGGCGTAGCTGGGTGAATTTGGACTGAACGCCCGGTGGGGTTCTAAGGGGCACTTGTTTTGGTCAGGGAGGCTCTTAACGATCCTACGTTAGATTTCAGGATTTTGAGCTTAGATTAGATGTATGTATAATTCAAACGAAAGAAAGCGCACATGTAAAGTCAATACAAATAGTATACACGTATTTATATTTTGTATAACAAACAGAGGCGTAGCCAGGTTTTCAAAATGTATACACACACTGGGGGAGGGTCCGGGGGGCCTCCCCGGGAAAAAGAATAAAATAAGAAAGGAAATTGTGCATTCTGGAGCATTGTTTTCTATTATGCTCGGCATTTTTTGTATTACGCACGTGCCTATTGTGCGTATAGGGCGCTACGCCCTTGACAAATATATAAAAAAAAATTCTGGCATGCCTGATTTACATGAAATATGCAGGGTTTTAAAAGAATCGCACTGTAGATACCTTAATTTTAACAGTAATCTTGGTTGAACATCAAGGATAAAGACCGAGTTTATCACCTACCAGAATGTATTATGTATGTCTTACTTCTGGTCACTGGTTCAGGTTGGTCTTTTTTTTTGATGATGCTCTATCAAAATTATGGATGAGGTTGTATAATACAATACACATTCTGCAGGATTGCTAGAAGGTAAAAAAGTCAAGGTCATATTGACTTGACACCTAGAATATGTTTTAAACATAAAAACATTAGCAAACCGGCGTATAATGCTCTGTTTGGCGGCGCTCTTGTTAGCACAATTAGACCATATATGACGATCAATTTTTTTGTGGTAAAGGCAGACCGCCCCATTTTTCCTATATATACTGTATATCTCCTGGCATCCATAAGAATCCACACCATCGCAAAGACCATCTTTTAATGTACTAACATTATTTTTTTAATTGTTTTACGAACAGGCTAAATGAGACATTGGGATACAATGGCAAAATCCATGAAGTTAAAAAATCTCGAGAGTTACCTACAAGATATTGATGTGTTTGAGGAGCCCAAAATTCTGCTGGAGCAGTACCCCACAACTCCACATATTGCTGGTAAGACTACCTAATAAGGAGATTCAGCATTTCATTATGTACCCACAACTCCACATATTGCTGGTAAGACTACCTAATAAGGAGACTCAGCATTTCATTATGTACCCACAACTCCACATATTGCAGGTAAGACTACCTAATAAGGAGATTCAGCATTTCATTATATACCCACAACTCCACATATTGCTGGTAAGACTACATAATAAGGAGACTCAGCATTTCATTATGTACCCACAACTACACATATTGCAGGTAAGACTACCTAATAAGGAGATTCAGCATTTCATTATGTACCCACAACTACACATATTGCAGGTAAGACTACCTAATAAGGAGATTCAACATTTCATTATGTACCCACAACTACACATATTGCAGGTAAGACTACCTAATAAGGAGATTCAGCATTTCATTATGTACCCACAACTACACATATTGCAGGTAAGACTACCTAATAAGGAGATTCAGCATTTCATTATGTACCCACAACTACACATATTGCTGGTAAGACTACATAATAAGGAGACTCAGCATTTCATTATGTACCCACAACTACACATATTGCAGGTAAGACTACCTAATAAGGAGATTCAGCATTTCATTATGTACCCACAACTACACATATTGCAGGTAAGACTACCTAATAAGGAGACTCAGCATTTCATTATGTACCCACAACTACACATATTGCAGGTGAGACTACCTAATAAGGAGACTCAGCATTTCATTATGTACCCACAACTACACATATTGCTGGTAAGACTACCTAATAAGGACATTCAGTATTTCATTATGTACCCACAACTACACATATTGCAGGTAAGACTACCTAATAAGGACATTCAGCATTTCATTATGTACCCACAATTACACATATTGCAGGTAAGACTACCTAATAAGGACATTCAGCATTTCATTATGTACCCACAACTACACATATTGCAGGTAAGACTACCTAATAAGGAGATTCAGCATTTCATTATATACCCACAACTACACATATTGCAGGTAAGACTACCTAATAAGGAGATTCAGCATTTCATTGTGTACCCACAACTACACATATTGCAGGTAAGACTACCTAATAAGGAGATTCAGCATTTCATTATGTACCCACAACTACACATATTGCAGGAAAGACGACCTAATAAGGAGATTCAGCATTTCATTATGTACCCACAACTACACATATTGCAGGAAAGACAACATAATAAGGAGATTCAGCATTTCATTATGTACCCACAACTACACATATTGCAGGTAAGACTACCTAATAAGGAGGTTCAGCATTTCATTATATACCCACAACTACACATATTGCAGGAAAGACTACCTAATAAGGAGATTCAACATTTCATTATGTACCCACAACTACACATATTGCAGGTAAGACTACCTAATAAGGAGGTTCAGCATTTCATTATATACCCACAACTACACATATCGCAGGTAAGACTACCTAATAAGGAGGTTCAGCATTTCATTATATACCCACAACTACACATATTGCAGGAAAGACTACCTAATAAGGAGATTCAACATTTCATTATGTACCCACAACTACACATATTGCAGGTAAGACTACCTAATAAGGAGGTTCAACATTTCATTATATACCCACAACTACACATATTGCAGGTAAGACTACCTAATAAGGAGATTCAGCATTTCATTATGTTCCCAAAACTACACATATTGCAGGTAAGACTACCTAATAAGGACATTCAGTATTTCATTATGTACCCACAACTACACATATTGCAGGTAAGACTACCTAATAAGGACATTCAGTATTTCATTATGTACCCACAACTACACATATTGCAGGTAAGACTACCTAATAAGGACATTCAGCATTTCATTATGTACCCACAACTACACATATTGCAGGTAAGACTACCTAATAAGGACATTCAGCATTTCATTATGTACCCACAACTACACATATTGCAGGTAAGACTACCTAATAAGGAGATTCAGCATTTCATTATATACCCACAACTACACATATTGCAGGTAAGACTACCTAATAAGGAGATTCAGCATTTCATTATATACCCACAACTACACATATTGCAGGTAAGACAACCTAATAAGGAGATTCAGCATTTCATTATATACCCACAACTACACATATTGCAGGAAAGACGACCTAATAAGGAGATTCAGCATTTCATTATGTACCCACAACTACACATATTGCAGGAAAGACAACATAATAAGGAGATTCAGCATTTCATTATGTACCCACAACTACACATATTGCAGGAAAGACTACCTAATAAGGAGATTCAGCATTTCATTATGTACCCACAACTACACATATTGCAGGTAAGACTACCTAATAAGGAGATTCAGCATTTCATTATGTACCCACAACTACACATATTGCTGGTAAGACTACATAATAAGGAGACTCAGCATTTCATTATGTACCCACAACTACACATATTGCAGGTAAGACTACCTAATAAGGAGATTCAGCATTTCATTATGTACCCACAACTACACATATTGCAGGTAAGACTACCTAATAAGGAGACTCAGCATTTCATTATGTACCCACAACTACACATATTGCAGGTAAGACTACCTAATAAGGAGACTCAGCATTTCATTATGTACCCACAACTACACATATTGCTGGTAAGACTACCTAATAAGGACATTCAGTATTTCATTATGTACCCACAACTACACATATTGCAGGTAAGACTACCTAATAAGGACATTCAGCATTTCATTATGTACCCACAACTACACATATTGCAGGTAAGACTACCTAATAAGGACATTCAGCATTTCATTATGTACCCACAACTACACATATTGCAGGTAAGACTACCTAATAAGGAGATTCAGCATTTCATTATATACCCACAACTACACATATTGCAGGTAAGACTACCTAATAAGGAGATTCAGCATTTCATTGTGTACCCACAACTACACATATTGCAGGTAAGACTACCTAATAAGGAGATTCAGCATTTCATTATGTACCCACAACTACACATATTGCAGGAAAGACGACCTAATAAGGAGATTCAGCATTTCATTATGTACCCACAACTACACATATTGCAGGAAAGACAACATAATAAGGAGATTCAGCATTTCATTATGTACCCACAACTACACATATTGCAGGTAAGACTACCTAATAAGGAGGTTCAGCATTTCATTATATACCCACAACTACACATATTGCAGGAAAGACTACCTAATAAGGAGATTCAACATTTCATTATGTACCCACAACTACACATATTGCAGGTAAGACTACCTAATAAGGAGGTTCAGCATTTCATTATATACCCACAACTACACATATCGCAGGTAAGACTACCTAATAAGGAGGTTCAGCATTTCATTATATACCCACAACTACACATATTGCAGGAAAGACTACCTAATAAGGAGATTCAACATTTCATTATGTACCCACAACTACACATATTGCAGGTAAGACTACCTAATAAGGAGGTTCAGCATTTCATTATATACCCACAACTACACATATTGCAGGTAAGACTACCTAATAAGGAGATTCAGCATTTCATTATGTTCCCAAAACTACACATATTGCAGGTAAGACTACCTAATAAGGACATTCAGTATTTCATTATGTACCCACAACTACACATATTGCAGGTAAGACTACCTAATAAGGACATTCAGTATTTCATTATGTACCCACAACTACACATATTGCAGGTAAGACTACCTAATAAGGACATTCAGCATTTCATTATGTACCCACAACTACACATATTGCAGGTAAGACTACCTAATAAGGACATTCAGCATTTCATTATGTACCCACAACTACACATATTGCAGGTAAGACTACCTAATAAGGAGATTCAGCATTTCATTATATACCCACAACTACACATATTGCAGGTAAGACTACCTAATAAGGAGATTCAGCATTTCATTATATACCCACAACTACACATATTGCAGGTAAGACAACCTAATAAGGAGATTCAGCATTTCATTATATACCCACAACTACACATATTGCAGGAAAGACGACCTAATAAGGAGATTCAGCATTTCATTATGTACCCACAACTACACATATTGCAGGAAAGACAACATAATAAGGAGATTCAGCATTTCATTATGTACCCACAACTACACATATTGCAGGAAAGACAACATAATAAGGAGATTCAGCATTTCATTATGTACCCACAACTACACATATTGCAGGTAAGACTACCTAATAAGGAGGTTCAGCATTTCATTATGTACCCACAACTACACATATTGCAGACAAGACTACCTAATAAGGAGATTCAGCATTTCATTATATACCCACAACTACACATATTGCAGACAAGACTACCTAATAAGGAGATTCAGCATTTCATTATATACCCACAACTACACATATTGCAGGTAAGACTACCTAATAAGGAGGTTCAGCATTTCATTATATACCCACAACTACACATATTGCAGGTAAGACTACCTAATAAGGAGGTTCAGCATTTCATTATATACCCACAACTACACATATTGCAGGAAAGACAACATAATAAGGAGATTCAGCATTTCATTATATACCCACAACTACACATATTGCAGGTAAGACTACCTAATAAGGAGGTTCAGCATTTCATTATATACCCACAACTACACATATTGCAGGTAAGACTACCTAATAAGGAGGTTCAGCATTTCATTATATACCCACAACTACACATATTGCAGGAAAGACTACCTAATAAGGACATTCAGCATTTCATTATGTACCCACAACTACACATATTGCAGGAAAGACAACATAATAAGGAGATTCAGCATTTCATTATGTACCCACAACTACACATATTGCAGGTAAGACTACCTAATAAGGAGGTTCAGCATTTCATTATATACCCACAACTACACATATTGCAGGAAAGACTACCTAATAAGGAGATTCAGCATTTCATTATGTACCCACAACTACACATATTGCAGACAAGACTACCGAATAAGGAGATTCAGCATTTCATTATGTACCCACAACTACACATATTGCAGGAAAGACAACATAATAAGGAGATTCAGCATTTCATTATGTACCCACAACTACACATATTGCAGGTAAGACTACCTAATAAGGAGGTTCAGCATTTCATTATATACCCACAACTACACATATTGCAGGAAAGACTACCTAATAAGGAGATTCAACAATTCATTATGTACCCACAACTACACATATTGCAGACAAGACTACCTAATAAGGAGATTCAGCATTTCATTATATACCCACAACTACACATATTGCAGACAAGACTACCTAATAAGGAGATTCAGCATTTCATTATATACCCACAACTACACATATTGCAGGTAAGACTACCTGATAAGAAGATTCAGCATTTTATTATGTACCCACAACTACACATATTGCAGGAAAGGAGATTCAACATTTCATTTCGCTTTATTAAGGACTTGACCAGGCCTTGGTGTGCTTGCAAGGAGTTCTGCCACTCTTCTGTGCTACCATATAACTGGCTTTGAAGTGCTACTCAAACTGCTATAATTGCGTCATAAAGAGAAAATGTTATTAGAAAACATACCATTATCAGTTGTATGGGATGCTTCATTTTGTGGAGTGTTGGTAAGAAACAAACATATTTTGGCAACAAATCCACCATTTTCAGATGGATTACATATTTTTTTAATCACTAGTGATTAATAATCTTATAATCTTATTCGCACCACTTCTTATAAAAAATATAGGTCCAAAACCTATATTTTTTATAAGAAGTGGTGCGAATAAGACTGATAAAGTATCATATTTAATGTCTCTCAAAAGACAAGATTATTTCACAATGGTAATGCCTACCATGAACTCCATGAAATATATTATGGCTCCTGAGAACACGTTACTTGCTTGCCCAAGTATACCATGCTTGATTGTTTACTTTCTTGCATAAGAATGAATAGACTTACTATGTACATTACAGCGTGTATGCTTCACACAATCCACACGAAGTATGACGATCTCCAAAACAAGTCTGTGATAGATCTGGGGTGTGGGTGTGGCGTTCTCAGTATCGGTGCTGCTATAATGGGGGCAAGGTAATGCACATAAATTAAGATGTGTCATTCATTTCACATTTTGAACTGGTCATTTCAAAGCTTTTCAGCAAAGGCCAGCAGAGCTTATGGGATGGCGAGTTGTCCATCGTCCGTCCGTTAACTTATACCTCATTAACACGATAGCCTTTCATTTCCAAACTTGGCCAGATTGTTGATATCAATGAAAGCTCAGACAAGTTAGAAAACCCAGCCAGATCGGACTGGTAAGACCAGAGTTATGGCCCTTGATTTAGTTATGATATAGTTGCTTCGTTAACACGATAAGGCCTTTATTTTTCATCCGATTACCAAATTTTACCAGATTGTTGATATCAATGAAATCTTGGACAAGTTTGAAAAACAGCCAGTTGGGACAATTAAAACAGAAAGTATGGCTCTTGGCTTTCTTAAATATGCAATAGTTTCCTTAATTTTTCTTCTGAATTTTACTAAACTTTGCCAGATTGTTGATATCAATGAAAGCTCACACAATTTCAAAAAACAGCAAGATCGGATCGGTAACACCTAAGTTATGACCCTTGACTTGGGGAAATAGCCCCTGGATCATAACTTGGAAACTTTGAGATCCCCACCTAGAACCAGATATATACACTTACTGAGGATGAATAGATGGTGCAACATCGACTGCTTGATCTTATTCTGTTTATTATAAAATTAGAAGCTAGTTTGACACTTTTTCATCTTTGCGAAGATCATACTTGAAATAGACAACATTTTATAAAGCCAGTAGAGTTATACAGGCCCTCTTGGGCCTCTTGTTTAAATAAAACTAGCCCCAAAGTTTAAGGTAATGACATAGATAATGAGACCTGTAACTGTACATGTATGAGTCATAGGTTGACTATTTTATTTCAGTTATATCCTTGGTGTGGACATTGATGAAGATGCATTGGAAACATGTCAAGGAAATATTGAAGCATTTGACGTGGAAAATGTTGACCTTTTGCAGCAGGATGTGAGGTCACTAGGGTCAGAGGTCACAAAAAGGTTAAAAGAGAAAGTTGATATTGTGATAATGAACCCTCCTTTTGGAACAAAGAAAAATGAAGGTTTGTTTTAAAACACTTTTACAGACATATTGTACGACGCATATGCAAGATCAGTATTGTGTTCAGTGCAAGGATATGGCATATAGGGGAGCACAGTTCAATTGAAACTGTTTTATTTCATGACTTAAAGAGATAAAACTGCCAAATTTTACTACAAACCCGTTCTTTCAAACTCTACTCGTCGGGGGCCACTTTCCGTCACTTATGTAAACATAAACTAATTTTTCAGACAAATCTATGTATCCTGACAATTTTTACTCTATTTTCTGTTAGGTTACCTCTTCCTGGAAAGTTGATACCAAAGAATTTTGTTTTATATAAATTATCGAAGTGGCACGTGACCTGTTTATAAATAGACTAAAACTGAGAAATCATGTTGTTTACAAGCCCAGTTTCCGTCATGTATTTTATCGAGTGATAGATTCAACTAGGTCAAGATACAGTAAACTTTTATGAATTAGAAACTTGTTTGCAAGTCTATTCAACAATTTCATTGTAAAAATGGTATGTTTGCATTGTTCCATCAGTCACCTCGATCGTTATAACAATGCGCCTGGAATCGTCAATATAAAACAATTTTACACTGAAAAGATGGGTAACTCTATGTAAATCAAACAGATACAGGTTGTACGAGTTGCTGCTCTTTGGTGAAACTATATAATCTTAGTCTACTAACCGCGTCCGCTGAAGAGTGATAAAATTATGACGTCATTAGTGTTATTTGTTATTTTTTTAATAGTTTATTATGCGGCAGTATGCGCGCGCATCCCCAACGCCACATAAGGAAGTAAATACATTTTTCGGAGAAATCCCTTTCGTTTTTGTACCCCTTATTTACTTTTTGGTTGTTTTCCTGTTTCCAATCTTCAGTTATAAACGTCTGACAATTAGTGACATTGCGTAAGTAATTTGCAGTGTAAAAACGTTTTTTAAATGAGAATGACGGAAACTGGGCTTGGACGGAAACTGGCCTCTGACGAGTATCCATGTGTTGAGTTCATAAAATAATGTGCACATAAAATACCCATAACTGAATATGCATTGAAATGAATTAAGAGTTGACTCATAATTCTATGCTTCGGCAACGATAACAATTGCCTGACCGATTAAGGCGTTTAAATTTTAGTTTGGATTCGCAACATATGTAAGTTACATGTATACGTAGTCTTAAAAAAGGTGTACATTGTTTGTAAAATTTGCCTGCTGTTGGCGGGATAGCAGCTTTGATCTTTGCATATTCTTGGTTTTATTTTGTTCTGTGTTATATATTATAGGAACTAACCTGCCAGTTCGTAACTCTTAAATCGACCTCCAGTTTTGGGGTTTGGTCTGGGTTGGCCTGGCTGGTTAAAGCTGTTTGTGTCTATAGAGTTTGGATTCTTAAAATATAACTCGTTGTTGGTAGGTTTAGAAATAGTGTACATCTGCAGGGTTCAATCTAGGCCTGGATTTTTGGGAGAAGTGACTTCTCCCTCCAAAGAAAATAGAGAGAAGTGACCAAAAAATAAGGAGAAGTGAGGGAGACACGATCTTTTAAATTAAGCGCGCAATCGGTTATTTTTAATTATTAACTGATATACATGTATACACCCTATTGGTTATAACTTTTGATTATTTAAGAGCATGCTAGCTGTTTCAAATTAAATGTGTTTATTAATTTTATTCAGACTCACAGGCAATCTTTACTTATTATACTGTAACTATAGAAGGAAGGACTGAGAGAAGAATTAATATAAATATATTGCTTGTATCTTTATTTATTCATATTTCTATCAATATGTATGGAGTTCTATGAAGGGTGTAATTATGATTCTCAAACTTTTTCCTAAAAGGCTTATTCCTCATTAAGACCTATAAGACCAATGTATGTGTTTTTTTTCCCAATTTGTATTAGCTAAAAACAATATTTAATAAAAAAAATGTTTTTCCTCCATCCGAACTTATGTACCTATCCGAACTACTATGACACCGCACTTTTCCGGAAGTAAAATATTGCCAAAAATTCAGTAGAAATATCATCTATTATTAACTCTTTTTCATGCATTTGTTTGTTTGGAATGTCAAAAGGTCCGTTTTATCAAACAATTAAGAAAACACAACGCTAATCATTATTCGGTGGTATCATTTAATCACCTCAGGTCAATTAACTTCAGATTGTTGTTTCGTTTCGATCACGTTTTTAACACGCACTTGTCTCACTGTAACGGAACCTACGATTGGTCAATTGTTCAGCTATACGCAATCTCATTGGATAAGGCGTGTGTATTCCCTGTACAGTCTAATTTGTAAACAAAAAATGGCGAGGTGCGAAAATTGCCTCGGGGGATATCATAGTTGTAGGAAAGTATGCTCCCCGCGGGCTTTCTGCTGTGATCGATCAAAGCAATTAGCATAATCCCTTCCCAGAGATGTCAACACCTGTCCTGAGACATAAACAACAGGTCAATTAAAGGACTGGTTACACTTCGCTTGAGGGTGGTAAAAAAGCAAAGTGGTCAATCTGAAGGCGACTTAAACTTCGCCGTCGGCTAAAAAAAAAGCGAAGTCACGGAGGAAAAAGCGCCTTTGTCGCCGATGTCGCCCTCCAGAATGAACACTGCATCTGTTGTAAAGTTTGCATGTTGATGACTGGATAGGGACTTTGAAAACTTACTCATGGTATATTTCAGGTATAGACATGATATTTCTGAAGGCTGGCTTAGATATGGCCAACACAGCTGTATATTCTCTACACAAAACTTCCACTAGAGAGGTAACTTTATTTTTGTTTTAACTCGTTTCAATCCTTCGAATTATTTTTGCAGTGTTTTTTGGAAACATTCCCTCACACATTCAACAAAGACATGTTATTCCTATAAAACTTGGATGGTAAAATCTAATGAATGATTGTTTTATGTAAAAGGTGACTAAACATCTAAGTGAAGTAACTTGACCAGATTGGTACAGTCACAACATATTTCCACAATGTCGTTTCACTTACCGGTCATTTAAAGATGTTTTTGTAACCCATAGAGATTGCATTTAAAAAATCCATGGAATTTTATGTAAAATGTAATTTTTCATATTTTCCCAGGGTGTTGTGTTATATAAATGCATGACTTATTTATTGTAATACACTAGAGTATTAACTACGCAAATGAGGACTGGATCAATGTGTTTGTACAGTTAAACATTTAGTCTCAATTATTGGCATGGTATTTTCATTCGATACATTCAGAGGTTTATACTTTATAAAACGCATATGTTACGTTAAATTTGTTTAAGGGTACTCATTATTTGTATCGCGAATGCATTACAACCGCATAAGCTAACTGATGTCATTTAAACAACCAAAGAACATCATGATTTCTCTTACAAATTGTGTTAACTTTAAAGATGCTCTACCTATATATTTTTGTCCACCAATTGATATAAACTTTACTTAATTGTAAAGAGGACTATGAAAAAGGTGAACGGCAATAATTTCACCCCATGTAATATGCGTGTTGCTGGGGAAAAACAGGATAGAAAAGATCGGATTTTTGAAATTGTATTCGTAATTGTTTTAGACAAGCCGATTACAGAGATTTTCCGATCTTATTCGTTTACAATCGGAACTGCATCATCGGATTGGCGACGAGTTCCGATCGATTCGTTTACTATCGGAACTGCCCCGAGTAGTTTGTAATGGCATTGCGCATGTCCGATAAAATCGTAAAAACTCGTAGTTCTCCGGCAGGTATAAAATGCTGGGCAGCATTTTATTCAAGATATTGTTTTGATCATAATTAATAATTTACAGAATGGAATACGAACCTTGTTGCTTCTTAGAATACTCATAAAATAGCTTTGCATACATATAACTGCAGTAATATTGAGTATTTAATATTTTACATTAAAAATCGCGTAGATATAGGTAGTGCCTCTTTAAGTCAACAAAATATGTGATCTTCTATCCTATCATCTTACCCAACTTGTTTATTAAAGTCAATAATACTCACCTCTGTGTTAATCATTCCAGCATATACAGAAGAAGGCAGCAGACTGGGGTGTCGACATAGAATGTGTGGCGGAACTTAGATTTGACCTGGCAAACACATACAAGTTCCATCAGAAGAAGTCTGTAGATATTCAAGTGGATTTTCTGAGATTATCACACAAGAAAGGGAAATTAAAATCTTAAACTGAATAATAGTTTGTGTTGTGTTGCTTTCTTCATTCAATGATATGATGTTGAGTTTGAACTCTGAAATGGTCAGCACTGAGCTCATTATACTCCGCGAAGGGAGAGCGTATAGTTGCTGCTTTGTCCATCCATCCAGATCTTGAATAACTGTAACTCTATCTTGATTTAAATTAGATTATACTTACGATTCTTGTCTGGAGCATAACTCAAAACAAGAGCTCCAAGAGGGCCTGTATCACTCTACTGGCTATATGGAACTTTGATGTGGAACACGACAACAACATGCGCAACTAGGCTTGGTACTGATCCTTTCTGCCAAATTTCACTGAAATTCAGTCAGGATTTCAGGAATTTTTTTAAAGATAAAGTTTGTGTATATTAGGCCATAACTCATTCAACCGTAAGACAGCGGTGATAGGCACAACTAGGCTTGGTACTCCTCATCCCTGCCAAAATTCGTTCAAATTCGGCCAGGAGTTCAGAAGCGACTAGTCTGGATAAAGTTTGTGTATCAAAACCTTTAAAGGGCTATTACTCCACAAAAAATATTCAACTGGATCACGGCAACGACATGCACATCTAGGCCTGGTACTGATCATCCCAGCAAAGTTTCACAGAAATCCGGTTAGGGGTTCTGGATAATGTAGTCTGTACGCAATTTGTGTATTAAAGGAAATGTAGCGCCACAGCCAAACAAGCTTTATTATTGAGAGTTCTGAAAAACTTGGGAAAAGGTGTAAGAATTATCAAAATCGGATTATAAACAAAAAAGATATGACCATTTAAAGGTTGTTCTAAAACGAATATGGGAGCTGCCATTTTTAGAACTATGTATGTCGTCATAGTTCCAAATTACCATATATGGAATATTGATCAAAATCATTTAAAGCAAAGAAAGTTGCTGCAAATGAATGCAAAATCCTTTTCTGGTCATATAAAGCATTATTGCCATTAAGTATACATATTTTTAATACAGTAGCTGTCATTTTTACCCTTCTAATCAGTAATTTTTCATATTTATAAATATTCCATATATGGTCATTAGAACTGTGATGTCATAGCTCTCAAAATGGTGGCTTCCATATCCATTTCAACAGAACCTTCAAATAATCATAACTTCTTTGTTTATCATCCGATTTTGGAAATTCTTTTACCTTTATTCATTTTTTTCAGAACTCTCAATAATAAAGATAGTTTGGCTGTGGCGCTACATTCCCTTTAAAACCTTAAAAGGGCCATAACTCAGCCAAAAATCTTTCAACCGAAATACGGGGTTAACATGCATAACTAGGCTTTCATCCCTGCAAAGTTTAGTTGAAAACCAGCCAAGGGTTCAAGAGAAATAGTCCAGATAAAGACTTAGTTTGTGTAGTAAAACTTTTAAATGGCCATAACTCAGCCAAAAATCATTCAAGCAAAACATAGTGATGATATGCACCACTAGGCCTGGTATTGATCATCTCTGCAAAGTTTTGCTGAAATCCGGACAAAGTGTGTGTATTAAAACCTTTAAAGGGCCATAATTTTGCCAAAAATCGTTCAACTGGAACGGTGATGATATACAAAACTACATTTGGTACTGATCTTCCTGCAAAGTTTCATTAAAATCTGGCCAAATGAAAGCCACATCGTCTTAATGAGGCAAAATACATCATTACAGTGTTACTGATCCGATTTGGCTGGTTTTCGAAATTATCCTAGCTTTCATTGATATTAACAATCTTGTGCGAGTTTGGTAAAGATCAAATAATAAATGAAGGTGATATTGTTCACAAGGCAGAAAACGGCATTTTGCAGAGAAAAAAGGGGCCATAACTCTGGTGTTACTGACCCACTTAAGCTGGTTTTCGAACTTGTCCAAGCTTTCATTAGTATTAACAATCTATGCAAGTTTGGTAAAGATCAAATAATAAATGAAGGTGCTAGTGTTCACAAGGTAGAAAATAGCATTTTTCAGAAAAAACAAGGGCCATAACTCTGGTGTTACTGATCCGATTTGGCTGGTTTTCAAACTTGTCAAATCTTTCATTGATATTAACAATCTGAATAAATGAAGGTGCTAGAGTTCACAAGGCTTAATATGGCATTTTCAGAAAAACAAGGGCCATAACTCTGGTGAAACTAATCCGATCAGGCTGGTTTTCGAACTTGTCCAAGCTTTCATTAGTATTAACAACCTTTCCAAGTTTGGTAAAGATCAAATAATAAATGAAGGTGCTAGAGTGTTCACAAGGCAGAAAACAGCATTTTCAGAAAAAACAAGGGCCACAACTCCGTTGTTACTGATCCAATTTGGCTGGTTTTCAAACTTGTCCAAGCTTTCATTGATATTAACAATCTGAATAAATGAAGGTGCTAGAGTTCACAAGGCTTAATATGGCATTTTTCAGCAAAACAAGGGCCATAACTCTGGTAAAACTAATCTGTTATGGCTGGTTTTCGAACTTGTCCAAGCTTTCAATAGTATTAACAATCTGTGCAAGTTTGATAAAGATCAAATAATAAATGAAGGTGCTAGAGTGTTCACAAGGCAGAAAATTGCATTTTTTCAGAAAAAACAAGGGCCATAACTCCGGTGTTGCTGTTCCAATTTAGCTGGTTTTCGAACGTTTCCAAACTTTCATTGGTATTAACAATCTGTGCAAGTTTGGTAAAGATCAAATAATAAATAAAGGTGCTAGAGTGTTTCCAATCTTCACCCATAGAAATGTAATAAAGTTATTGACCTTTGTAACTGCATACTTCTAACTCAAAAACTACTGATGGGACTGCAAATTGAATTTGACGTTGAGGATACATTTCGGGGAGCATCCATAAATTTCACAGATTTTCTTGTTTCATTTTTTTTTTACAGCTTGTACTTTTTAATACCGGTAGGTCATAATTTATTATATTATACTGAACAAAACTAATGGTAGTTTAAATGACAACAAAATCAACAGATTCTCTTTAAATTGCTTTATTAAATCTTCACATTTACAGCACAGGAAAGTATTCTATAGGGGAGCCAGGGAGCATGGTAGACTGAACCCGCAGATCTTGGGTTTGAGTCTTACTGGTTCCATGCAGTTTCATTGGAGTGTCCATAGGCAAGGCTTTTAATTCTTCATAGCCTCATCCATTCTATGGGGCCCAAAACCAAATAGCCATAGTAACTAGACTTTTACCAAACAATATGCACAATGATTTTGAATGACAATAAGTTTGTATCAAGTATCTTGAATTATCTATCTATTAAAGACATATATATACTGAACATGCTGAAAGGAAAAAGAAACGCATAATGTTTCTGCTATATATTGTATGTTTAATATGCTACTGCTAATCGAATGGTACAGGGCGACATTAATTAGGCCTGTCCTTTCAGAAAGAAGGTTTAAACAGCACTGAACACACCAATGGTTACCCCTTTAAAGTTTTATTATCGAAAGAATGCGCATTTGGCTCAAGCAGGTGAGCAAATATAAGCCTAAACAATTTGCAATCTCTTAACATTAAACACAATACTGAAATAGCTTGACATTCAAGCGAAACTTCAACGTTTATGAATTTCGTGTAACAAAGTATACTTTGATTAAAAGGTCTACTACATGACATAGTTGTCCTTTCTGTAATTAGTTGTAGCCACGTTTTGTACAAAACACGTTGATATATATATCTGGAATATTCCGTGGAATTAGGTGTATATAACTGTGAAGTATATGCAATTTTTTTGATTATGCGTTTCTTTTTCCTTTCAGTATATGTACCAAAAGAAATAAATCTGCATGCAAATACTTAACATACACATTGAAGTTGGAACTATTGCAAAATAGTCCTCAAAAACAGATTTTAATAATTCACAACACAAGTATTCAAATACATGGGGTTTATTATATATGCATGTGTAACTCATAGTAGCAATGTAAAAAATGTTAATAGTTGCATTTGCCTACTATACACAATATCACAGCTAAGTCTATTTGTATCACAGATCAAATGTTAAGGACGGCTTCATGTTTTCCATCGTATGAGCCCTCGGCTCTCACGTACAGACGCTTGGGTGTCTCCCCCAGGATGCCGTGGAACGTAAACACAGCCTCGTAGTGTTCAGCATGTCTACAATAATAAAAATATATACATGAAAATGGTAATTGAAAACAGAACAGGCCAACACACATTCAAGTTTCTGGTTACTGAGAAACGGCATTGCAAATGACGGCATCTAAACTGATAAACAGAACATTATAACTTATAAAACACTGAGAAACAGAGCAAAGCAGCTGAAAAAATGGAGCATTGGAAACAGAGCTTACAACTAACAAACACAACATTAAAACAGAGCATAGAACTGACAGATGGGGTAGATAACTGATAAAAAGAATATTAAATGGACAAATAGAGCAAAGAACTGACAAATAACATCTTAAATGGAAAAATAGAGCATACATTTGACAAACAGAGCATTGAAACTGACAAATAGAATATTATACGGACAAATACAGCATAGAATTGACAAACAGAGCATTGAAACTGACAAATTAAGCAAAGAACTGACAAATAGAATATATTAAATTGACAAATAGAGCATTGAAACTGACAAATATACCAGAGAACTGACAAATAGACATTGGACTGACAAAAATACCATATAACTGAAAAAAAGACCATATAACTGACAAAAAAAAATATAACTGGCAAATAGATCATCTGACAAACAAGCACAGAACTGCCAAACACAGCATAGAACTGACAAATATAACATTAAATTGACAAATATGTATATACCATATAAATGACAAAATAGAACATTAAAACTGACATATAGACCATAGAACTGACAAACAGAACATTGACACTGACAAATAGAACCCTGAAACTGACAAATAGAATCCTGAAACTGACAGAGTATGGAACTGACAAATATAACCCTGAAACTGATAAATAGAGCTTACAGTTGACAACTAGAGTATGGAACTGACAAATATAACATTAAACTTGACAAATAGAGAATGAAACTGACAATAGAACTCAAAATAGAACCATGAAACTGACAAATAGAACATTGAAACTGACAACTATAACATTAAAACTGATATATAGAGATTAGAACATACATGCAACTGAGAAATATAACATTAAAACTAACATAGAGATTAGAACTGACAAACAGAGCATATAACTGACAAATAGAGAATAGACCTGACAAATATAACATTGAAAATGACAAAAGCGCATACATAAAACAAATTTACTGCTGCACACAAGATCAATAATACAGCAAACAGAATGCAGAGTGTTGACAGAGACTGAACCTTTAACAATACTTACTTAGCAGTAAAGAAGATGTGTAGCAGGGCCTTGCTATCACTGATGTGTGTGATGTGGGCCTCCAAACGTCCTGTGGACGGCTCTACTCGGAATGTATCCATAGCACAGGAGTCGGATTTCGATTCTTAAATGTAACATCATCATGTTAAATTATTAAGCTATGTTAAGGCTAGCAGTAGCAAGTTTAATCGTCAGAAATTATCTGAAAACATATTGTTAACTTTGTTTTTTTGCATTTTATCCGAAATTTTATTCAAGTTGAGTATATTTTCACAATTTGAGTACATTTTCACAATTTGAAAATTTTGCCTACTTTTTTAGTTAAGTCGTGGCATGTGTTTGCTTATTTGTGGAATAAATTTGAACACTAACATTGAAACTTCCATAATGTACGTATTTCTAGACCCTTAAAAAAGTTGTGTGCTGAAGCTATCACTGATACAAATGCTGACGCAAATATATTCATTTTAATTCTCTTTCTGCAAAAAACGAAGTTGTGATGTGAGTTGCAAATCCAACAGAAAATGAACTGGTTTATTATTAAAATGATTCAGCAAATAAATTATCGGCAAAGAGATAAGTTGAACAAACATGATGATTTTCATACAGAGATTCTTACCCTGTGTGACAGACCAGTATGTATGTGAGGAAGTCTGGTTGGAGATCAGGAACTGTAATTCACGTGTCTGACCAACGAGGCACGTGCCGAAGTCCAGCGATTCCTTGGACAGTTCGTACTGAGGCACCGTCAATGTAGCATGTAGGGGAACCAGCTGTAATGGATGGACAAAACGACGGTCAAAATTAAATGATGTCGGTTTATAAATATAATCTTGTTTTTCTGACATTTGGAATTCACTGCATTACGTGGTCCCACCTTATTTGCAGGATTTTATAACAGATATTTCGACGATAAAACATGTTTAAAAACAATTTGTGCGGAAAAAAATTGATAACGTGTTTAAAATTACCTATTAAATGCTTTAATTTTACAAGCCGAAATTAAGGTTTTATTTCATACCCAGCCAACCCCGTTTTCGCTTCTTGGAGAAGGGGTTGGATGGGGTATGAAAGTTAATACCCGGACCACATAATGGTCTTCCCGACTACAGAGATTGACAAATGACTGATAAAATGCTCGACCACAAATGGAAACAGCAGTCATTTATGACAATTTCATTACCGCAAATTTCAAGTTAAGACAATACATGTATATTGTTACAAAATCTGCATTCATAGTACAATGTCTTGAACAAAGTTGATTAGAATGGAATTGAATTATAGATTAGACATTTTCGATACCACAAGCCAGTATGCGGTATAAATACATAAATTTTACTATAAAAGACTGAACAGTGACAATGCAGGCAGGCACATACTACAGTGCACATACATTAAACTGAATATGTTATAACTGAATAATTCCAACCTAATTAGCAAATCTGTATTAAACTTTATTTCATTGGATGAAACCTAACATGTGACAGCATTTTTAAAAAGTTTACATATGCATGAACTCTTCTTGCAGGAACTACTTTCTCACGTGATAGTCCTGACATTTATTATCTTATTTTCAACAAGTTTCTGAATCTTAAAATGTCGTTTTTATTGAAAAGGTTGGAATTACAAAGATTTAATTAATTTTCATGGAATTTAGGCATGTGTTCATTTGCTGAATCCTGCACAAATTAACATTAAGTCCTTCGGACTTCAGACTTTATTCAATTTGTGCATTATTTAGTGAAGTTTACAGATGTATAAACTCCATAAAAATATCAAATTTAATGCTATAGTAACATTTAGGGCTATTCAATTAAAACATACCCGGGAGGACCGCAGATACGCAATTTAACAAACATCTATGGGTGAACCTTATTTTCCGAAAGTTGGTTATTTAAACTCAATTTTGCATCTACGAGTGGGTCTTCATTTTCAAAAGTACCTTCCTGGGGTCCCATGAGGTTTTAATGGAATAGCCCTAACTATCATCGGGGCATTTAAAACATTTTTAGTCCATCTGTCCATCTACGCATTTTGACATTTTGGGTAAAGTTATTGGTTAAAGTTTTTTTTTCTCATTTCTCAAAAACTAAAATGTGTCGGAAAGCTTCACACATGTTCATTATCATTACACAATGTTATATGACAAAAAACATAACTATTAATATTTTACCACTTGGATAATTTGAATTATCCCCACTTTTTACTTAGATTTTTCAGGTAAAATATTGAATTCGCAATCCGGCATTCGCAATACTACTGGTGCTTCATTTGTTTTTATACCTGTTTGGCTCCATTGTTGAAATCCACGACCAGATTATCCATGATCTCTATCTTCCTGCCGGTGTTGGGGACGTCCTCATTGTTGAGATATTCATCAGCTATCTCAGACAACAGGCCTGTTGTTGTCTGGAAGGCTACCTTGACCTGCATTGTGCGAAAAAACATGTATGCATTTATGGGCTCACTGCTCAACTTTATAGTACTGTCACACTGGAAGACCATGCCGTAGACATATGACATGATACCCCACCCAGTCGCAGTATAATGACATTGGGCCAACCAGTCCTAGAACTGCCCTTCATATGCTGAACATCGATCAAGGGAACTATAAGTGCCTTTTTTATGAAGTCTTTCATATGACCCGGCCGGACGTTTGAACCCTCGACCACTGGCATGCAAGGCTGATGCTCAACCAAAACACAACCAACGCAATATTTAAAAAAAAAAAAATCAGCATTCATCTAGTTAAGAAAAAGGGAGAAAGCTAATGTATCATCATTCTGACTCCTGTTTTTCTCTCTCAGTAAAAATCTGTTTAAACAATAGAAAATAGTATTTAAAACGGGTACCTTGTGCGGTGTTCAATACTGTTACCATCCTAATTAAGTGGCTATACAAATGTAGGTCATAATATTTAAATTTCCAACCAAACAGAATGACCTTCAACACCAGATCTTTGTATAATTTAAATAAGAACTATTTTATACAAACTTGTATCAACCGCCATTTTAGTTAATGAAGACTTGCAAATATACTCACAACAAAGTTATGTCGAGGTTTGAGTGTGTGCATCTCTGTTGACTGTGACCTACTTGTTCCCTCTCTATTGGTGGATGGGTCAAGGTCAACAAGCAGGAATGGCTTCTTAGTAACAAGTCTAAAGGTCAATGGGGTCAATGTGAGGTTAGACATCATCACGGTACACGTTTGTAGGCTCTCCACCAACAGCTGTAAATAATACATAGAGTTTAATTAACATCGGTTTTCAAGTACGGGACAATGACTGATAAAACTGATAAACAGTTGGTTATGACTAATATAACTATGAGCAGGCTTCCCACCCTTATTGGAAGGCCAAATTCAAGGACTTTCAAGGACCTTTTCCCCAAAATTCAAGGACTAATATTTGCGCAAGCGCCATGCCACGAACAGCAACAAATATTCTAGGAACGCACAACCAATAGAACAGCAAAAATCCAGAATTTAAGGACTTTCAAGTACCTTATCAGATTTTCAAGCTCTTTCCAGGCCTTGATATTTTTTTTTCAAATTCAAGTACTTTCAAGGATTTCAAGGACCCACGGGGAACCCTGTATGAGACATGCATATTGTGCATATGGAGATGTCCTTATCGTTCTTTGATTATTCCTGTGTCTAAAATGAATGAATGATCCTTTGAAAATTCTGAAATTGTATTGTAAAAATATGTGACCATACTTGTTATATCCCTGAGTAAGACACTTTATCTGTATTGCTTAGTACTAGTTGACATTGGCAGTGATTAAACTAGGTTCAGAGCTTTCGTTCAATCGATGAAAAATCAAGAAGTTTAAACTAAAATAGAAGAGGAAACTTACAAATGTAATAGAAATAAGCCATATTTGACACCATAATCTTTCTGAAAGTAACATTTTATTAAAACCGTGTCAACATACAATACCTTCAAGCATCTGGACACTGTGCAATTAAGGAGTACTGAGTACTCCAACAGAGTACAGAGTACTCCAACATTTCCCATCACTTTATACATTCCTTATAGTGTGAACTACGTCACTCAGCAAGTGGCGTGTTCAACAAACATTTAACGAAGAGTTCCGTTGATTTTTGTTCTTTGTTAACGTTAGTAAAACAAACTTCTTTTTTATTTTTTGATTGGATATATAAATTGATCAAAATGTTATTATGATTATACAAAAATGTTATTTGGCAGAATATTTTTTTCCCTATACCAAACACATAGTCAAAGTCTTTGGTAGTATTTAATCTTGAACAACATCTGGAGGCAAGGCTCTTTATAATTAACATATATATGTAGTCTCCAGACACAGCAACACTTTCTACAAAGTATTTTCCATTTACAGAACACCTCAAGTTTTCAAATCTAAATAAATGGCTAGAAGGAGAGTTCTCCTGATATATGTGGAATGATTTTTTACTTTGAATGATTATCCGATGATCAAAGTGACTTTAACCTTTGACCTTTTGACGCCAAAATCAATATGGATCATCCTCTCACCAAGACAATCAAGTTAAAGGTTTGAGGATGGTTGATGCAATCCTTCACAAGTGAGAGCCGAAACAAAACTGTAAAGCCGATGAAGATAACGCTGACGCCAGGCTCATCAACGAAGCATGAAGTGATCCCTAAGTGTTCGCCAGGCTATGCAAGCGACACAATAAACTTGTTCTTACCTGTCCATCGTCCTTGAGAAGATTACTCATGGCAGACCGGTACCTCATACCATCCTCCTCTCCACTCTCTATCGTCAACCTGGATGCAAACAACGGTTTGTGATAAACAGATATGTCTTCCTACTCAAGGTACGACAGCAGAATGCCGGTTTCACGTTCAGTTAAACTTGATGAAACTAGAACTATCAATAAATGTGATAAATACTCCCGCATAAATTTTAGGTCAAACAAAAAGTCATCATTCTAAATTAGGCAATCAACAATGAGTGATGTAGAGGGACATAAGGTCGTCTGTTGTTATGTGTATATGAAGTTTGGAACAACCCATTCAAAACTGTCTGAGGACTGCAAGTAATGGAAATGTGTTACGTGATGAGACGGGATGGGGTGGGACAAAAATGTGTTAGGTGACGGGACAGGATGCGACAACGTGATTCCTAGATAGCTCCCACTTCACTTTGTTAAAGCGGGGATGTAACTAATGGCGCTTGCAAAATTACATAGATAGGTTTCTGTGTTTTATCCAAGCGTTTCATGTCCCGGGATCCCACAGCTTCGAAAATAAATCATTTTAATTTCTTATACTTACATGTACACAAAAGTGAGAACTTAAATATGTTTTCATTTAGTAATTGAGACTTTATTTTTATCCAGATATTTAATTAAGATGGATTTATTGTGAGTAGGAACATGGGAAGTTTATCAACTGTGACGGTAATATTAGGAATTGGTCTAAATGGGTTAGATGTAGGTACAAACATGGCAGGTCAGCTTTCCTATTGAAAACCAATGTTGCAGAAGACTTATTTTCGCTGTCCAAGTTGCACATGCTGAACATAGTAACAGTACAGTTGTTTGTACCTACATCATGTGACCAGTAAAACCCAAGAAAGGCCTATTACGGATAAGTCTATTTATGAAGCTTGACATTAGAAAGTATCTAAAATGTATAATTCTTGGAAAAACTCATTCTATTGTTCGGAGTGCTTGTTTCAGCCAAAGGTTTTTTGACAATAACATTAGTTTTTTTAATATGTACAAAAATTATATATCATTGGAACTGGCATTTCTAGTGGTAAAGAAAAATATCTTAGTTTTGGAAATCGGTTGAGAAAAAAATATTTTACAGCCAAATAACTTTTTAGATGGGGCTTTTTCTATGTATACTCCTTGTCGCTGGGACAGCAGAAAATAAAAAAAACTCAAATAACTTCAGTTAGCCTCAATAGTTCGCTATTAAACTTTCAGGATGTCTTAATTTATGTTTGCCCAACACATTAAAACCTTTTTTTGATATTTTTCTAATTTTTGATGCGGCAGAATTTTGCATTTTGCCCTATCAAAAAAAACTTTCGAACGTGAAATCTGAACCGATTTTGAAATGTGCGGTATTTTTATTAACCACTAAAAATGTCTGAATGATATGCAACTTATTTAGTTTAAAGTTGAATTTTGTCTGAAAAAACCTTTGGCTAAAACAAGTATCCCAACAATAGAGGCAAGTAACTTGAACACTTACAACGCCGGTTTGAGGTGTGCCGTCATGTCTAATCTGAGCGGTGCCGTACTGTACGCCTGTAGCCTCGTCACCTTGCCCTCCTGGCCCCGGGCATCTGGCTTGTCCAGACTCATGTAGCCGTTTATAAACCCGTTACAGTCGATGTCCTCCGGAACCTGCTCCGTGGGGTGCGGAGTAAAACTCACTTTCACGTTGGCATGACCCTTGGCTGGGATTACCTTCAAAAGTACATGACAAAATACACTGATCACATGCTATATAAATGGTTAATACCAATATGGGAACACTAGATTTATATACAGGTTAATACCAATATGGGAACAATAGATTTATATACAGGTTAATACCAATATGGGAACAATAGATTATAAAAGATAAACATTCAAGTCCCTATCCCGCCATCAACAGGCAAATTTTACAACAGACATATACCGTTTCTAAACCTACTGATGACGAGGTATAGCTATAACTTACATATTTTGACACAATATAAATGGCTTTAACCAGCCAGACTAAACCCGAAAACTGTAGCTTTGAATTAAGAGTTACCAACTCATAATTCATTTTACGCATATCGATCCTGAATATTTTAAGAACCTTTGAATAAACCTATACTTTTAATCCCCACTTATGCATTATTATTTCAAGTGAACACCTGGATAGAGTTTGATAAATGGTTTTGTAGAGTTATTTTGCTGGTGGGTTAGTTTCTTTATCTCCTGTAATTTTATACTGCATGGAGCTGAAATTCTGATTTACGGGAAACATTCCGAGACATTCTATTTTTATAATGGTGTCCATTTTGGATACATTATAGACATTCTAAATGATAAACGTTAACTTTGACTGACCATTTGTACAGGTTTGATACTGTATGGAGCTGTTGACCTCTGGCCTTCATGCTGCTGGAAGAATACTGCCACAACTTTGGGGCGTTTGGGCTCTGGTTCCACGGCTTCGGGTTCTGGCTGATCTTCCTCGTCTTCCGAGATGACGGACTGTGTGGCTTCACGACTGGTGTACTGCGATGTGTCCACAGAATTGGGGATGAAATCAGTTGGCTCCCTGACCACGGGCAGAGGAACTGCAAAGGGGAACGGTGGTATTGAAATTTAAAATAATGCTTTAACTTAAATTTACTGTTAAAACGCAACTGCAAATATTTCTCTCCTAAGCAATCAATCCCACAAATAAACATTTTTTAGCAGTTTGTCACTAACCTTAGCGAATCAAATCTCCGACTTTTATTTTTGTCATTTGGCACAAAAGATTTTAACTGTCGCGTTCTTGCAATATTTCAGAAGCCCTCTGGCTGGGACTCTAATTGCATTGAATTGAAGACTTTGTTTTAAGAGGGTAGCCCAGTTAGCAAAATTACTAATCTTCCCTGAGGCCCTAAGGATTGTTACTGTATGCAACTAAAGCTAAGTGGAGATGTGATTATGCAGATATAAACAACATCCTGGCTAGATAGCGAAGATGGATTGAATCATTTTCTCATGAATATCAAATGAAGATGAAATACTGTGGTTAAAAAAATTCAGATTTAATGGAATGAAATTAAAAAAGGTAGGCTGACAATGATTGATAGTGGCATGACAGGTTAAGTTAGACTAGTCTTGTGTGGTTTACACTCGTCAGTTACGTAATGATCTTTGATTTGAGTTCCTCGTATTTATACCCTTTTGTGACATCAACAATTTAATGGAATGAAACTTCAGATAGCAGTATTATATAGAGGATCTTACACAAGTGCCTACATATTACTGAATAAATAATGGCCAGGGCCTAACTTCATCAAGTTTTTGAGCACAAGAATCGAGACTCAAAATCTCTTCTTTTTTTTTTGCAAACTCTATCAACACAAAAGTATGGGTAAGAATTGTGATTGTCAGACATTTTCTGTTAAATTACCTTTAAAATTACTCGTTTCTGCAAGTAAATATAGTAAATTGCTTGTAAAATTGTTTTTATTTGGAATTTAAAAAAAAAAGAGGTTTTGAGTCGAGTCCAATTCTTGTGCTCAAAAGCATGAATATAGGGGCCTGTTGTTTAACTGCTCATCAACACATTGTACTAGTTATTTGGAGCTGCCTCAGAGATGGGGAAGGATATACAGGAATCTGAGAACCTTGCTCTAATCTAACTAACAAATAGATTTCTAAGGTTCTTTATCATACTCGGAAGATAGACTGATAGTACTGATACCCGAGCCCACCCAGTTACGTCCCCATCCAACGGATGAGGCTAGGTGAAGTGTCTTGCCTAAGTACACACCCAACTTGACCCAAGTAACCCAGTGGCGCCAGTGAGGTTCGAGCCTGTCATCCCCGGATTCAGGGTCCAACGTGCTATCGACTGGGCCACCGTGATCCCTTCATTTATTATTGAATTTATAAAACAAATTGGCAAATATATGATGTGACTGCTTGCATCATTTCATTTTTGCCAATGAGTTTAATTAACAAAATAATAAATAAGCATATAACATAACATCCAACAGAATACCTTAACGACCCTTCATTTACTCCAAGAAGCTATTTCATGCGATAAAAACATTGGGTGCGTTCAGGGTTCTCCCATCGGTTACCGAAAGCACCGTTGTAACCAATCTTCCCGCGACACTACACCTGAGGTAGCATCAGTGGCCTCGTTGTTACCAAATGTTACCATGGGTGGCCATTGGTATCCCGAAGTTAACCGACATGGTTGCCAATGGGAGTACCCTTAACACACCCATTTACTTCTTGTATTTTTTTCTATACACTATCACTACACAATGATACCTAGTTAAATATCAGACAGTAAATACGAACATGTTTGGTAACTAAAGGATGGTTACATAGTCATGGAAAAGACATGCTTATACATGGGATATGATTATATATATTACATGAATGCTATTGTATATTCAAGCTATTCTTTGGGGTACTGGTTTGAAAATATTTTCTTTGCATTTGCAAACAGACCCAGTCCAGATAGTATCACAGTCAAATACACATTGGGAAGACCAATGCTGTGTTTCTTCTCAAAGCAATGTTCAAAACTGAATGTACTTTTATTTACCAAACATTCTTGCTATTTGATGTTTACCTTATTTGGGTACCATCGAAACGTTGTCTTTAAATGCACAATCACGCTTAGCTCAAACAGCACCCCAACTTTTAATAATAGTTTATGTATAAACAATAGAACAACAATATACAATTTGAACAGAAAATTGCATTTAAACATACGCCAGTTCACAAAAATGTAACTTTACACTGCTCTGAAACTTGGATCTGTTTTATAGCTTTCTGAACAGTGTTAAATGTATGCAGTGCATGCAGACCGCTCATATAATTAGGAAAAAAAGTTTAGCAAGTTTTTGTTGCACCCTGTAAATAATACATTTTTGGTTGTACAATCAAGAAACTACTGCCATAGACATATTATTTTATTAAACACACACCAATAACAGTCGAATATCTTAATGATGTAACGAATAAATGAACGTAGGTGTCAAGCCTGTAAAATCCCAAAATGTCAGTATATCTTGTATACTGTATTATTTCATCTAAAAAACTTGCTGAAAACTTGCTTAACTTTTTTCCCTCCGTATACATAACGACACGCGTTAACACTCATGCAGTTAAATGTAAAATAAATGCAAATCAAACAAGTTATGCTATTTTTTAAGAAAACAATGCATTTTTGTTGTCAGAATTAGTTTTTTTTTATATATTTCTGGGAAATACAAAATTTCAATGCTTTTTTGAAGGACCAGCCATTCTTCAGACTATTCTTAGACTTGAGCTCAAGTACTAAAATCGCATACACAAATATTTCCATGACCTTCATAGATAAACAATCGTATGAAGTTGCTATTTATTAGAATTTATCATATTTATACGTAGCAGCTTCTTATGAATGTTTATCCTACTTCTAGACATACGTGTGATTGAATTAGGCATACTTGGGCTCAAGTCTAAGAATATTCTCAAGAATGGTTGGTGAATTCAAGGCCAGATCAGGCAAATCAAATATAGCATGATCGAAAGACATTTGTAAGACACCTGTTTCATACTCGGAATATTTACCTAAATATTATAATATAGCCCACATTGCTTAATTTCTGTGCAGTTTTACAAATAAAGGATGCAATGAACAAACCAATTGCAATGCAAAAATAGGTGAACAAATAATTTCCCTTTTGTCTTCGTGCAAGTACCATATATGGCAATACATGACTGACCAATAAGAGCAAGGTATGATAAGGGGCAAAGTTGGCCCCCAATATTTAAATTTATTATACACACATTTTGTATTTCTATTTAAGATGCAAATGAACTTCAGGAATCATTATTAAAACTCATTATTATAATAAGTTTGAAGGAAAATTTAAGAGCTTCAAAAACCAGGCCATTTATTTATATATTTTTTTTTTACCAAATTATCTTTTTTGCTAATTTTCAGCAGTTTTCAGACTGTGTTTGGTCCTGGAAATATAGAGCGCAACTCAAGCATGGATGCTTTTTTGATTAAAATGTAACTGACAAGGACAGATCATCATCAAAACTAGTGTGTGCTTGAGAGTGTGCTCTTGATTTTTAACATCAAAACTTTAAAACACTCAACATTTGCAAAATATGAAAAAAATCGCAACAAATATGCCAGTTTCTTTAGATATTTTGAGGGCCAAAATAACCCCCTGATCATATTTTGTCCCCTTTATCTTTGTGCAAGTATATTGCAATGTAATATTATGTATACTATTTATGAAATACTAAAAACTATGCTTAAAACTGTGAACAAATAAATTCCGCTTTTCTCTGTGCAACATGTGAGCAAATAATTTCCGCCTTTCTCTGTGCCACATGTGAGCAAATAATTTCCGCTTTTCTCTGTGAAACATGTGAGCAAATAATTTCAGCTTTTCTCTGTGCAATATGAGAGCAAATAATTTCCGCTCTTCTCTGTTCAATATGTGAGCAAATAATTTGCCTTATTATTAAATTGCAATAAAATGATTGAATGACTGATGATATCGACTAATTAATGAGTATTTTACATCTTTGACAAATATATGAGACGGGAACCCTTGTAGCATTGATTGATAGATTGATTAGTGTTTAACATCTTCGACTCCTACTGAGACAGGGACCCCGGTTTAAAGTCCTGCAATGCAGTGATTGATTGATTGATTAACTGACTGATTCATTGATTAGCATTTAGCGTCTTTGATACATATGTATTGAGACGGGGATCATGTTTTAAAGTCATGTAATTATATGATTGACTGAAACATGATTGACCGATGAGTATTTAACGTCTCTGACACATACGGACTCGAGGTCCCTGGTTTAAAGTCACGGAATGTAGTGATTGATTGATTGATTGATTGATTAGTTTTTAATCTCTTTGACAAATACTGAGACAGGGACACTGGTTTTAAGTCCTCCAATGCAGTGATTGATTGATTGATTGATCAATCGATTGATAAGCATATAACATTTTTCACACACATAAAATGTGAATCTTGTTTAAAGTCCTGCAATGCAGTGATTGATTGATTGATTGATTGATTGATTGATGATTGATTGATTGATAAGCATATAACATCTTTCACACATATAAAACGTGAATCTGGTTTAAAGTCCTGCAATGCAGTGATTGATTGATTGATTGATAAGCATATAACATCTTTCACACATATAACAAGGGGATCTGGTTTAAAGTCCTGCTATGCAGTGAAACATTGACAAACAATACAACATGAGCAGACATGGAACAGTAACTGCAGGAAGATGCTGCACAATAATAAAGCATGCATGGTCTTACCGTTCCTCTTGCATTTGTGAGCTAAACAAAGTAAGGCAAATAAATACAAATATTATGATATATGAAGCTGCATAATTTTGCAATTAGGCTAACGATAGTTTGTTATTGCACCACCTACCCACTGAAAAAGAGACCTACCCAAAAGTTTGTATAGCAATGAATATCTCTTTTTGTGAATATCTTTAGAATATTTTTCATAATGTTTTTAATGCCTACCTACCTATGAATGACATCCTAAGTCGGGAAACAGCAAACAATCTATCTATTAAGGATGCATGGCCTAATTTTCAGTAAATGATGGAATATGAACTACCAGATGATCAAGCAAGCACAAGTCCATGCATTTTTGTGAAGTATGACAGCTATTCTGATACACCTTGCCCTTAAAGGGACACACGGCAATCTCGATTTGTTTTAAACTCGCGATGTTGCGTTAGATTTTTCTACATAAGTAGCATTTTAGCAATCATTAATATTAATCATAAGAATACTTCAAAGCAAATTGTTTTTGCACATGACGATATTATCACACCAATAATATATTTAAACCTAGTTTGAATAATGAAGAAACATTGGAAACATTATATTTTAATTATATGCAAGTAGGTTTAAAGGCAGTACATCAGGTTTTGGGGCCTAATTATATAATTTGTTTAAAAACATAAACAAGTATGAAATGACCAATTTATAACGTGAAATAGTTCAAAGCTATAGATGGAACAGTAACAGTTTCCTATAATACATCGCAATAATTAACAAATATAATTTACAACAAGTCTTGAAAGTCCATAGAGAAAACCCCAAGTTATAAATAGATGTCACACAGAGCAAATCGGCGATATCTACACGACACTCGCTTTGCAATACACTGCGATTTATTTTACCGCAAATTTAAAATAGCTATCCCTGGCGCGTCACCACAGTAAGGAAATAACTTCTTCGTTTATTGTATATGTTCAGCGTACATTCTTTTGGTGTTTATGTCTCATTTAGTTTATTTTTATCAATTAAATACATAAGTAATGTATTAGAACAATTCTAAAAATAATACGAATCCTGATGTACTTCCTTTCAAGTCAAAATGATACTGGATTATTAGAAGGAGATGCTAATTTTTATGCTCGATAAAAACATCAAGGTTGCTGTGTGTTCCTTAAAGCCTACATAACACATATCTATTTTATTCTATAATATATATATTATATATATATCTCTGACAGCATATGTGGATGTGTCCACAAGCACCTGTTTCACTCAGGGCTCGAATTTAGCACTCGTAAAAAATCATAAAATGCAAGTTGTTTTGAGAAAATGCAAGTTAACATTTTCAGCACTTGCAAAAAACTGCAAGTACGTCTTTTTCGTACAAATTTAGCATGATTGATAGATTACTCAAATAACGACAGGCAAGCGCGTAGCGTGCCATACTCATTTACTCACTTGAGTAAACTTTTCAAACGAAGGCTCAAACAATAAAAACTCGAAAAACGCAATAAAAAGGTGAGCCTAAGGGCAAGTAACATGCTGAGTCTGAAATGTTAAGGAATAAAGGTATTTTCGACAGGATTTAAATCTTTCATCCTGACCCTAAAATGCACCAGAAGTCACGTACGAGCGTTTATTTTTTAAAAATGTCCCAGGGGAGGCCGGACCCCCACCATCAGGAGGGGGACAACCCCCTCCCACACCTACCCCCATGAGTAATTGAGATTTTGGTCATGCTACGCCCCTGACAGGAGTTAGTTGTTGTCTTATACAACACAATCTAATATAAGTAGTGTATGGCCAAAAAAGTGTTGACTGAAACAAGAAGAAAAAATGCCAGTAAGAATGAACTTTGCGAGTTAAAAATATCTGCATAAGCAAAAATGAGCAAGTGGGTAAAAAAGTTATATTTTACCCCTGTCAACTAAATATCAGTGTGTAACTATCCGAACTGAACTGTCGATTTAAAAAACAACAACAGCAGTTAAAAACAAAAACAAATTTAATATATCCGGACGGGTAAATCTAATTTGAAAACATAGTTTAAGTTATTTTTCTCAATAACTAGCATCTAACAAGAACACAGAATTATTAAATATTCAGAAAAATTGTCATTTCAAATATCAGCGACGGTGCTTTTTCAATTTTTGAAATGGCAATTTTTCTGAATAAGTTTCATACTGAACTGACAAATCATCTTTGCATACCTGCCAATTCCTGTCAGGTCGAATAGATAGATTGGTTTGCATTACGTGGTCCCACCTTAATTCCATTAAGCGATGGGAACGTTTATATTAGCAGGATTTCATAACGGATATTTCGACAATAAAACACGTTTAAAACTTTTTTTATTGAAAGCATGTGATAACCTGTTGAAAATTACCTGTTAAATGTTTTAATTTTAAAATATGCAAAGTTTTTAAGCTGCAATTGAGGGTTCATTTCATACCCCAGCCAACCGCGTTTTCTTGGAGAAGGGGTTGGATCGGGTATGAAAGTTAATACTCGGACCACGTAATGGAGAAATAGGGAGATTTTGACTTGAAATAGGGAGATTTTGACTTGAAATAGGGAGATTTTGCTATCGGGTTAATTGTCATATTATTTACCTTGGAAATAATTACAAAATTACTGCAAAAATTTTTTCACTTGTAGCTCAGTTTCGAAAAATTTATGTTGTATATTATGCAAACACATTACACACAATTTGGGGAGGGGGGAAGGGAGGGTCACTCCCCAAAATCAGTATATCTTTGTTTGGTATTACATTACCTTAACTGACAGGTGATACTGGTGCTACTGGTGATTTGGCAGATACGAATGACATATACATAATTTCAATCATCCTTCAAATTAGTTTTTTCTTTCAACAGCAATTTATTAAAAAGAAAAAACATTGTTTTTATATACATTGCAACACGTCTAACACAAAGGTCTAGATAATGTTAACATTTATACAGCAATACTGGCCACAGTCAGTGATAAAATGCAGGTATAAAAAGCGCTATGTTTACTATATAAGCTTACTAACACCATGATTAAAGAGAACTCAATTTAACTTGTTCATAAACTACAAATGTATAATGTCACATTTTTACTACACAAACTAATTATTACAATGTCATATTTAGATGATATCATGTATATATAAACCAAACTGTTCCTTGAACTAGGAATGTATCCATGGGACACGAATATCCCCACTGAAAACAATCAGCGGAAAACTAAAATTTGACAAAAAATGGCTGTAACTCAGGTACATGCAATAAACATTCAATTTTGACGCAGAATCAATATGCACATCTTGACATCACAGGTAAGCTTCCTGAAAAGTTTCGAGCAGACAGACACACAAACTATTTTAATGTAAAATTTGATGAAAAAAGGGCCGAAACTCTGGTAATACAAGATTAATCTTCAAGCCCAATTGTTATACACATCTTAAACATCATAGGTAAGCATCAAAACAATCGGTTGGAAACTATGGGAGGAGATACCCACACAAACTATGTTAACGTAGAATTTGACAAAAAAACAACAACACCCTAACTCTGTTAATATAAGGTCGATTTTGACGCAGAATTGATATGCACATCTTGACATCATATGAAAGCATCCTGTAAATTTTCGAAACAATTGGCTGAAAACTGTGGGAGGAGATAGACACACAAACTATTTTAATGTAACATTTGATGAAAAAAGAGAGGTAACTCCGGTAATACAAGGTCGATTTTGATGTGGAATCGACATGCTCATCTTGGCATCAAAGGTAAGCATCCTGTAAAGTTTCGAAACAATCCGTTGAAAACTGTGGGATGAGATAGGACTCAGAGGGACGGGACGAACATGTGCAACGCTATATGCCCACTCATCATGGTGGTGGGGGCATAACAATTGAACACATAATTGAACTCTCAAAATGTATGGTGTATGACCTCATGTTGCAGTCTTAACCCTTAACCCGCTAAGCACGACTGATCAGTCATTTTCCCCAAAACATCCCTTTGTCACATAAATGGAATGGTCTTAATTCAAAGAAAGAACAGTCCATTATATATATATGTAGCAGGTTAAGGGTTAATGACTGGAGTAATACTATAAAAGCAGGGGCACGCGAAAATTGCTATTACTGCAGTGTCTATATGCATCACAGGTGAAGAGTAAAATGGAAAATTTGGATATCCCTGCCTCACTGATTTAACTGAAATTTGGCACAACGAGTTACTGAATGCATGGAGATTTGTTCTGACAGTCAAAATTATGATTTCAATCCATGACTTATAGTTACTACATCCTTCAAATATATTTTGTTGTCTGCTACAATATTCAAATTTACCACCAACGCTATTAGCCAATCAAAGCACAGTAGAGATAAGAGTGTATTTTTCTATGTTACCATTTATAAGAATATCATATACATACTATAATTGCTGTCTAGGTGGATATTCATAAAAGTGAACTTCTGCCTTGCGTACATGATGGAAATATGCATTTCAAATTGTTGTAACTTTTAACTGCGATGTTGTGAACACTTACTCTCTGAGGGAGGTACAATCTCATTTCCCTCCTCATCCAATACTGGGAACGGTTTGCCATAACATATGACCATGTCCATCAGCTTCGCATCCCCCTCAACCATGTTGTTCACTTGCCAGTCTACTCGGATATCTGTACAACAAATGGAGATTAATTAGTGGATCACATAATTCAGAGGAACCAGTCATGTGGGTATTTTGCCATATCTCCATGACAAATAGAGAATAATTAGTGGATCACCTAATTCAGAGGGCCCAGCCATGTGGGTATCTTGCCAATACTGTACACCTGACTGGTTACCTGGATATATGCACAACAACTGGAGAATAATTAGTGGATCACATAATTCAGAGGAACCAGTCATGTGGGTAACCTGGCCAATACTGTACACGTGACTGGTTACCTGGATACAAATAGATAATAACAAATAATGGGAAATATAATTAAGAAATACTGCTTCATTTGGCTATGTGCTTTTTTAATTTCTGTTCCTTAATGAATTCACATTAATTCAATAAAATTTCAATTTTTTTTTTATAATTTGTTATTACTCATTTAATAAAGATAAACGTGAAATTCACCAAATATTGTTTAAGTCACTTACCATATGGGCTGTTATTCTTTATGCGCATGTTCCGGTGACAAGCTGCTGTGCCGGCTACATGAGTACCAAACCGGACAACCGGCTTTAGATCCGGCATTCCAGATGTCATTTGGAATGCCAGGGGACAACCAATCACGGTCATGGAGACAGGAATCTTGGTTTCTTCAAGGTCTCCAACCTGTTGATTTGAGAGGAAATGAAATGAAATGGCATTTTATGTTCCTTTAGCACATTATATTAGGTTAAACTGAGACAGCAACCTCAGAGGTAAATGAGATGAATGATGAAGCGAGCAAACCCATGTGGGACAGGGGTCTAAAGCTATAAGACTCTGGGCTTTATCCACTGAACTAACAAGGCTGAAAGATGTGATTTTGAGAAAAACAACAGTATAGGCATATTCGATTGAACTTTTCGTTAATTTCTTCTCTTTTTTTTTTTCCATTGAGCAACTTTTCTGTGCGACTGGCACTTTTGTTTTAGGAATATAATTAATTCCAAATAAATAAAACACTTTTTAGGCAGAGTTTCACTGAGTCATACTTTCTTGTTTACCTTTGCAGTCAGATGTATTAGTCAATCACTATATTTCAGGAAAAGGCTTTCTACGATTTTCCGAGAATAGAAAAATAACATTGCATTTTCTATAGTACAGGTATTACTTAAACAGGTTTTAAAGAAATACAAAGTTCTTGACTGTCAGTTAGAAAACAGTCATTATACGGCCCTGAAACCTGTCTGTAGAAAAGTATAAACAAGTAAAACAAAAAACTTTATTCAAACAAAAATTGCTATAAAATCCAAACTGAGAAATACCCTGCAGATGAGATTATCCTTGTATTCACCCCAGATGTCGCTGTAGGCAGTTATCTCAATTATCTCCTCCCCAAAAGGTGATAGAGATCCAGACGCAGGTAACGGCACGAAGGCTGAACCCTGACCCTGACTCAACATGGCCACGCACATATCTGGAATGGTTTCGAGAAATGATAGAATTCTCGCTTGCAACTTGTCTTTATTGCAAAAATATAGTATGGTATAAACATGCAACTTTATCTTTAAAGGGGTTTTCATTGACATGAACATTTAACTTGTCCTGAACGGATCCAAATGAACCACCTTTAAAATAGGAACTTTATAATAATTTCATACAAATGTACATGGTATTATGGACAGACATACACTGACTGGTTTTCAGTAGCAAAACAATCTATACCATTATGTTCGAAAAAAATTGAATAAAGTTTTACACCTACCAGCCTGCGCTTTACTGGTTGTTTTACTGAGTGGGTCTGCAAGATTTGGAGTTTTTCCCAACATCAGACGCCTTGTGCTGAAAAACATTTTAAGAAATAAATACATGGGTCGTGCAAGGATACAGATGGTGTTTACCATTGTCTAAACAGAGTTACTATTACAAGAGCTGTCAGATAACAGAGCAGCTCAACGATTTGCTTTGTCAGAGAAAGGTATTTATACATTCATAAGTTAAATACGCTTAATATATATATGATCAGAGGAATACGCATCTGTCTAAGTAAAGATAATGAGTTTCAAAACAAAACAAAACAAAAGGCCTTCAAGGCCCAAGAAGGCACGTGGAAAGAAAAAGATTCTGTTTGTATGGTGTTTTACGTCATTTTCAACACATGTAGGGTTATATATGACAGTTGATTTTTTTGTGATGGAGCCAGACCATCTGCATTTCCTGGGTAAAACCAGTACTGTACACCTCCCGCCATTCGTAAGAATTGACACTTCCTCACTTACAAGTCGAGCTCCCAGTGGGATTCGAACCAGCAGTAGTGTGAGGTGAGAAGGTTTACAACGCAACCTTGTTAACCCCCCGGCCATGGAGACGCTTGAGGTAAAGCAAACAAAGAGGCCTTAAGGCCCAAGAAGGCATGTGGACGCTCTTCACAATAGATGAAGTGATGTTTGCATTATGTCAGTTAGGGAAAATAAGCATCATCTATAAAGAAGGCATAGATATTTTATCTATTTCCACTGATGATGACATTTAGTACATGTAAAAGTAAAACAACATAATCACTTCTTATTTTTACATACATATATGTATCTGTTTATTTCAGATTATTCATAATCAATTGAAAAATAAGCATACTACATAATAAGAGCAAACCGAGCCAAATTATTTGTTTCGCTAAAGATTCACTCTAGCCAACATTCTATGTTCATTATATTGATCAAGCTTAATCTGTTAATGCTCCAACTCATTATTATGTAAATATCACATCCTCTTGAGGGTGCCAGTGGATATTATCAACCCGATCGCCTCGGTCGACATTATCATTTCGAGGGTTGATAATATCCACCGACACCCTCAAGAGAATGTGATATTTATTTTATTATACCGAACAAATACTCCTAATATACTAATATACTCGATAATGAAGAAAAAATTGTCTTTGTTGTTGAAAAAAATCTATTTTCAGAACTGAGCTTTTCAAAAAGCTAGCAGGATGATATTTTGCGCTATCACCCGCTATGACGCGTTGAGGGTGATAGCGCGAAATATCAACCTGGCAGGATATGGGGATTTTACATGGAGTGTTTACAGTGAGGTATAATAATTACTTTTATCACACAATTTGTGGTGTTAGAGTGCAATAAAGCTATTATATAAACATCGTAAAACACTAGTGAAATATATATGCAAATGAAGGCCGGTTTTCAGTGTATTAGGCAAAAATTCAAGAACAGGGTGTGCAAATATGCGAACAGGTTGTGCAAAACAATTTGCTAACACGCATTACGCGCCAATTCGCGACAAGTGGGTGTCTCTGGGGTAATTTATTTTCACAGATAAAGGTTAAAAAGGTGCATTTTAGATCAACTTTCTTCAACAAATGTATACAAACCTTAACAATATTGAGACAGTAAGAGTTTGGAAGTGTTGTTTAACAAAAAAAAATATTTTTTACCCCACACACTCCTCTAAATATTGGGCGCGCTTTTTCAAAAACGGCCGTGCAAAAGACGGCTGCACGGTTGACTGGCTATACACTGCCGGTCTTTTCCATTCAGCTTGGTGTGGATTCAAAATTACCTCACCAATAGTTATTGTTTTAATGCAAACAGGGAATCCCAGTCACGGTTTTAATGCAAACAGGAAATCCTAGTTACGGTTTTAATGCAAACAGGAAATCCTACCTGACATTCCTGTTTTGTTGAGCATCCCTTTTCTGGCCTGGTGGAGTTGGGGGCTTTGAGAAGAAGTTCTCCATGGAGAAGGAATAGGGAGCTGTAATGGCCGTGTTGTTTGTCAGGTGAACGTATAACTTAGGTGTCGAGTTGAGGGGCACATCGTTACCAAAGTCAACTCTGGCTTCCTCTTGGTCTCTGTATACAAGTAAAGACGTACATTGTCATAACTCTACATGTATTTAAATATTTATAAACCTAACCATAAGCATTTTTTAACAGGCGTCTTTGCATTTATGATGTGTTATAATAAAAACAACAAATAACAAATAATAAAAACAACAAATAACAATCATGCAGATCTATTTAATAAAAACATAAATGATACTTATGAAATAGAAAATCGCTTAAAATGAAGTGTGATGTATTATATCACAATTTTGAAAGGCAAATAGTGATCCAATACATAAATCACCATAGACAGGGTTCTATTCTATTCTAATATGCTTAAAATATGCAAAGAGTGCACAACTATTAAATATTTCTCACTTTATTGTTTGGTATTTAACATCATTTTCTAGCACATTTAAGGCTATGTATAATGGTTGATTTATTTAGTGGTGGAGACAGACCCCTCACTTATTCCTGGATAGAAGCAGTACGGTATCCATACCGCCATTCGTGATTTTAGAGAAGAATTAAAATGGAGTTCTCATCGATGAAAATGTATTTTTACTGCTGGAAAGTTTTAAAAACATGTTTATGCTTCATCAATTTCATCTTGAAGCTAAAACCATACTGGGTATACATTTTCATTTGTTTTTTCTTTGAGAAGTCAGGTTTTTTTTTGGCTGTTTTTATAGTCGAAATTCGGTCATATTCCCAATGCCAAAACCAATTAAGAGGAAAAAATTCCCAATTTAAAAAAAAATTAAAAAAAAATCAGGTTCAAAAGCTTAAATAAATGCTTCTGTTTATCTTGGTGAAAACAGTATTTAAGATATAATTATGAAAGGAATGCTTTACTTTATATTTTTCCAAATTTTATTAAAAATTGCGCTAAATTCCCAATTTTATGAAAAATCACGCTAAAATTGCCAACTGACAAGGTATGGGTTATGTTCCTAAAAAATAGAAAAAAACCACTGGAAGTTCTCACGTCGCAATAAGCTATTTCTGGTATTTACTCCAAATCAACTAGTATCTTGGTATATATATATATATTTGTTTAAGTGTTTTACTCATTAGTCTGCATTATTTTAATCACTTTACAAGTTTTTTTTCTAAATTTTTTAATTCTGTGACATTAAACACAGCATGCTTACAGGAGTTCTCTGCCATCCTTTGACACACAATATTTCACCGACAGTCCTTTTACATTACAGAACAGCGCCATAACCATGGGTGTGTCAATACCATCTATCTTGCAAGGGATCCTCAAGTCACTGAAGTCACCCTGAAACAGAATATATGCTCTTAAAACAAATCTGAACAACACTAGAAGGCCGCGGCCAGAACACAAGATGCTGGAAATGTGTTGAAAATGACGTTAAACATCATACAAAACATTCTGGAAGAGAATATGTGTTTCTTACAAGAAATTTGAACAAAGCTAGAAGGATAGAAGGATACAGCCAGCAAGTTGAGCCACTGGAAATGTGTGTCACCCTGAAAGAGAGTATATGTGTTTCTTAGACACAATCTGAACAAGAAAACCTGCTTATGGGAGCTAGATGGTCCATGTATGTATAAATGCGTAAATGCACGCGTTAAACAAACACAAAAGCTAAAATGAGATCAGATATCGATTTATAAGAAATACTAAAAAAAAAGAAGAAGACATTTTAAAAAACTTTTACGAAAAAGTTACAATATAATCTCACCTCTCTGAAGGCAGTGAAGCTGATCCTGATTGCCTTCTCCTCCCGTGGGCCCAGCTCCCCGACTACGGGATCCAGTTCTATACTGCAGTCTCCACTGTCCTCCCCCCACAGCTTTACAAATAAGAATATTGAGACGTTAGTTACTTACCATGGCGATACATGATAATGATGGTATTTATTGTGATGTTTAACATTAATATTATTAAGGTGGTGATGATGATGATGTTGATAATGATGGTTTACCATTACATATATATGATGATGATGCTGATGATGATAGGATGTTGATGATAACATTGATGACGACGATAATGATGACAACAATGATGATGATGCTGATGATAACGATCATGATGATGACAATGATGGTGATGATGATGAAACACTGATGATGATGATGATGATATTGATGACAAATAAACACTGTCAAGCATACTTTTTGAGACACTGATTATTATTTTTTTATAAACACAGTACTTACTTTTCCCCATGCAAACTTTGTAGGGAGGAGTGTTTGGTTGAGTAGTTTAGCTGTTGTCATGGCAGGCACACCCATGTACACCTGTGGGATGGTAACCTCACATTGTAACAGACACGCCTGGGATGTCTGAACCTCTGCAAAGCAGGCTATTGTACTGAAATGGTTAAATAAGATTGTATTTAAATTAATTTTCTGCAGTCCAAATTCCAAGGATATGGACAGCAGCATGCCAATTGACAAAACACATAACAAACTGACAATAAACAAAACACATACCAGTCTGACAATTAACAAAACACATAACAATCTGACTATAAACAAAACACATACCAGTCTGACAATTAACAAAACACCTACCAGTATGACAATTAACAAACACACATACCAGTCTGACAATTAAAACAAGAGGCCCAAGAGGGCCTGTGAACGCTCTACTGGCTGTTATACCATTGATGAATCGAGTCGTACTACATG
>JAWPHD010009731.1:0-100708 GCA_037043455.1 Cyrtodaria siliqua | reverse complement strand
TACATGAGTCACAGTCTGTTAACCATAGACAAATATAAAACCCATATAAGAGTCAGCTGCCTTCGGCAGCTGAATAACTTAAACCAATAAATCGAGGAAATTATTTGGAAGTTCTAATGACATTACCTTATTGTATCCGCAATAGAAAAGAAAAACACCCTGTTAAAAATATGGGTCTTCTTTTCAAGGCAATGCAGTCCATTCATCAGTGAGGCTGTAGTCAGGATTCGTGAAAAACATGTTTACTAAAGCTTGGCTGAACAAGTTCACCATGTTAAAAATGGAGAACACCATATCGGAAACAGGTATGTTGATAAAAGGGCTGCTGACTGGGTGGCAACACAGTCGAAAAAAACACGAGTTAACAGGTCTATAACAGCATTTAGCCAAGTACGTTAATTTTAGGTAGTCTGTTTAGAGATAAGATTGTTAGGAAAGTGGTTTTAAACGTGTGTGAAATTGGCTCTGCGTTATACATTCTCCGTTCTACATTCAAACGTTAGTTCTCTCGTTCTACATTCGACTCCAGTTCTCCGTTCTACCTTCGACCTCCAGTTCTCCGTTCTACATTCGAACCTAGTTCTCCGTCCTACATTCGATTCTATTTCTCCGTGCTCCTCAAAAAAAATAATCCTCACCCGTCTAAACCATCAACGCGCCATTCCCTCCATCCCACCATCCCCCACCCCAAGAGAAATTCGTGTTATTGTTGAAAACAAACATATTTTAAGTTTTCCTGAAAAATGTGAAAATGTTGTTTTTTTTAGTTCCCAACACCGATACAGCAAGTTCTGGTTACGGCAATGCTTTTTTATATTTTACTTCAGATAAACACTGTAAAAACTATATGAGTATTGCTTTATTATATATAATAGTATACTAGCAACAACTATTTCGAAAGGGGGCTTTTCAGTGATTGAAAAGTGTCAGTGAATTATTATTAATGATAAGATGAAATAAAGAAACATGTGTATGTGAGACACCCTGGATTGTTATTCTGTTTAAATATAGTATATATACACATCTTGTCCTTAAGCTGTACTTTATAATCGGATATCGATCAAACTTTCATAGCACAGGTTGGTTCTCACCGTCTACGATAGTCGAAACCGTGTAGACATGAAGCATAGGCAATCGGACGTATTGTAAACCAATTACAGTATCCCATATATGTATGGTCCACGTTTATATAAATTTATATTAAAATGGACAGGAATGAAACGTGAATTTTTGTTTCTGTAGGTTTTATCCCGAACAGACGTCATAATCGATACTACGGATGTTTTTTTCTATCTATCTGGGACATAACTTTTCACTTACTCATGTAATATAAGTACTTTTTCAGCAACTTTCGTTTTTTGAATTGAATAAATTGTTTGTGCCGAGATCCATGTTGTGACGTCATTCTCCGACAGGTGAATCGTTTTTCTTTAATTAGCTAAATAATGTATTAGCGCTGAATAATAATATATAAACATTGCCATGTTTGACATTAAATTCTTTAATGAATTACTTATCAAATCGTTTGTCTTTATTTTTGACAGTTATTATTAATATTATTAATTTTGAATTCTGTGCAAGTCTTGCATTGGTAGTCTAGATCATCTGCGACGCTTGCTTGTTTTCAAGATTGTTATTAAACAGTCAAGGCGTTGAAGATAATCAAGACTGCATTCGGATGACGTCACAGCATGGAAGTCGGGCACAACAATAATCTTCACTTAGAATAGACTAAGTAGCTGAAAAACATACTGTATTACATGGTAAGTGGCAATAATGTTCTAGATTGTTAGAAAAACGTCTGTAGTATCGATGTTTGACGTGCGTTTGGTGGTAGAACTGTCGAAACGGAATTGAAATTTTCGCATTGCATTCCTGTCATAAAACTACAGGTGGGACCACTTCAACCCCAGAGTGTGGGTGGGGTAAGTGGTATTAAATGAGAAATGTAAGAATGTGATGACGTCACGTATGCGTCAGCGGTTTTGTTTTCAAGACGAGTTTCAACACGTATAGAGATGATTCACGTGACCAAAAGATGTCTATAAAAAACATATGTTGTGTTAGATCAGTTCACTAGAATGCGTTGTCATAGTAAGGATTTTAAATTTATCCATTATCGGAGTCTCAACATTTTAAACAAGTAAGTACATATGTTTCGAAAATTAAAAATTATACGTATTCTGTGTTTTATGAGAAAGAGTTTACAGTTTTTTAAAATAAGAAGGTGTTTTGCAATTGGTTTAGGCATCTATTAACGTGTCATACTTTATTAAAGATACCTTTTACAGAAAAACACGATGTAAATATCTCGAAATGTATAATCAACGAATGAGTACGTTATATGCTTTAAATGATCGAAAAATGAATTTTGTTTTATATTCTAACAGTGTACTTTTTTTGAAGTTAGTCGATTTAAATTAAAACTGATCGATGATACAACAGTGGGTGCTAAAATCGCTTACCACTGTATACGAAATATTGTATTTTGCTGTTAGCTAACTGTAATAAAACTACTGTAAAATGATGTATACATCACTCTTCCTCGGAGGCGTAATTAGTCCTAAGCATGTACACCACACTGACTTGCTAATCATGCCTGCGGCAAAAGCCAAGATATATGAATAAATTATACAGTATAGAGTTGTGTTTATACAGACAGACGGGTTATTTAAGTATGGAATGTGGACATATATTTAAAAATTGCTGCGAAATCTGAAGATAAGCAGTTAGTATAGCGTCGTTTATAAAAAAATGGATAGTGTTTTAAAGTAAAGCATATGTTGTTATTAGGTGTATTGTTAAGTTTTCAATTATCAAAGTTATGAATGTTGCATAAAATACGATATAATGCTGTACGTTGTGCTACGTTACGACGATTGCCGATAGACGGAGTTTTTAAAATATATAAATGGGATATTAGTAGTGTTTATGAAAGGCGATGGTTTATACATAATTATTTGTTTGAACAATTAAAACAAACTAATTTTTTTTCAGAATGGTTCTTAACAGCGTTTTGCTAATGCTGACAATTTGGAATACTATGCTTGCTGTTTAATGTTTCCCCATCTGACATGGCAAACAAAAAAAAACTCAGGCTTACTGTTGCTTACCCTGTTACACAGATGCAGCTTAGATACATGTAAACAGGAACTCGTGTTAGGGGTTGACCTCATTTTTAGTGCCACTTCTAGATTTCCGATTGGCATAACCCTACAATTTGAGGGAATCCTCCAATAAATTTATTTAAATCACCCTCTTTCCTTTTATTTTGCTTATACCATAGAGCTAAATCATACAAAATGAAAGCTATGTTAAATAATAATCAGAATAAATAACAAATTCAAGTTAACCTAATTGAATTTCCCACCTAGTCTATCATCCAATCAAAAATAAGGCTTATGTAGTGCATTAGGCATTGGGGTTTCTCCATATCCTTTTCCCGCCAATCAGACCGGTTTTTGACAATAGGGTACTGTCGACCTGTACGGTAAGCATTTATTTTATATATGTTGTTTAAAAAAAAAAAAAAAAATGTAATTGAAAAAGTCATTTCTATCTAATATGATATAATACAGAATACAGTATTGCTAAGTGACCGTGTTTGTGATGTACCTGTTGAATTTACCTTCTGTAGCATGTGTTTACATATTGTATAAGGGAACCGGGTTATAGCGTCAACGTGCAAGTAGAGGGGAACGACGAGTCACCCTATCAAATTGAGAAGACGGGACAAAGAAACTTTGCCAGGATAGCAGCCACAGAGACCACTTACAGGGCTATGTGTGAATGATCGGTGGCGGAGCAAACGGTTTCAAGATCTCCGACAGGAAATTCACAGAATGATCCATGCCATCTTGAATCGTGGTATGTAAGGCTTGGCCGACACGATCTCATGCGTGTCGTGATTAGCCATGATGCCCTAAATCACGCATTGTGGTTCCTTTAGGTCAGATACCACTATTGATTTGAGGCTTCTGATGAAAGTATAGGGTCTATTAGGGCATATAGTCAGATTGTAAAGCAGATTCTGATTGGATTACATTATCCCAAATCATAACAAATCCCCATAAAACATCAACATATTAAATTTCCATCATAAAACCAGCTGATTTAGGATATTTTGACTGAAATGTGCATTTGTATGGATACAACTGCACTGAGAGTATATATGCAAAAAGTAAAATTTCTTGACCGCCATTCTGGGGGATGGCCACCTTAAGTGAACTATTAGAGGCTGAAAGCATCAGATTACCCAAATTTGCTGGTAATGTTTGAGTGTCTCTAAGATAGTTCTTTAAAAAAAATAAAAAAGTTAGGTTTTATCACCATTCCGATATAGGAATAGTGTCGTAGGCCAAAAGGCTATACTGGAGGCCTATGGAAATACAATAGTGGTATATGACCATTACAAGCGGCGGATCAAATGAACGCCGATACGGTGATGCACAAAAAGTCGAAATGTGTTGCAAAGTGAGGAAAATTTGGCTGTCGACGATTCTCTAGAAGGTAAAAACAACACCAACAACATGTATTTAGTAAACAAATTAAACATACTCCACTACTGTATAACATCACATAGATGACGTAGTATATCTATATATGTTTCTGCAAAATATATCTCTTAACATATTGATAAAAAAAAAATCACGGATACGTGTTACATCGGTGTATTATACATGATGGCAATGAGGTTATTGCAGATACGTTTAAAATACATTATACTGAAACACTGATTCCAGATTTCCTTTATATCCTTTATTCATTAGACACGAGCACCGTATACGGTTAAACTGAGTACCGTTGTAATAGTAATATTTGTTTTTTCTAGTGATCGTCGGAGCATCGCACCTGCCACAAGTGGCCGGAAGAAAACGTCTGCCTCAGTTGACGGGATTGGATAACTCCATCCATAAAAAGTCATCTATGGTCCAGATCATCAATGATGATTACACGTGTATGGCACGGGCTATCGGCGTATGCTTGGCTAAAACGTGTATCGATTCGAAGGAAGAATAGCGTACCGTCAAAGATGTACTCTCAAGCAATCTAGATATGCTCATGCAAAAACGAAAGACGTCGTTGAAGGCATACCAAAATCTTTGCTAGAAAAACAGAAAAGATCAGGCAAATCTGGCTACTAGTCTCTGCCGTATGGCCGAGGTACCGGCGGATACCGACAGATAGCCCCTGTACGTTAAATGACGTCACTAATTTCGAAGATGTTTTGAAAGTGAGAATCGCCGTGATAGCCTCGACGCTGGGAGTTCCCAACAATGATCACATAGACAGGCCCCGCCTGTATTTGTACCTGATGGACCACGAAGGCGTGAGTCATTCTCACACCATTACCAACATCACGTGTTTTTCTTTAGCAGTAGATATCTCTGAGAAACTTGCTTAAAACAATATAATGATAAAAATGTTCACCAATGCGAAACTACATGCATAGTCTGCAAAAGCTCCAACTGCCGGAAAACCGATTCTACCGTATGTTATCGTTCATGTCACATGACCTGTCGATCCGCGGACTACTACAAACGTCATCAAGAAAGGCGCCAACTAAGTAAGAGAGATGGCGGCGAAAAGGATCTCTTCTCGTGCCAACGTTACTGGCGTTATACCACGTGCAAGATGGTCGTGGATCAAATTAAAAGGGACATGGGCAGCAAACCACACGAATGCGGCAATTGGTTTTGCGAATGTTGCAAACCTTGGGTCGAAGAACACCTGACAAACCTAAATTGATGTCGGACTCATTTATATGTTTCGACTTTGAGACGACACAAGATACGGTGGCGCAGTGCCAGAGGGGTACCAAGCCGGCTCGTGTCAAGAGTGCCAAGGTAAAAAAAACTTGTATTAAATGTAAACGGTGTCAGAATTGCTCGAAACCGTGGTGCGGCCAACATAGACATGTTCCGTGGCGTAGACGGCATGTTCCTACTGTTTCGAACATACCCTGGCCGCTAGGTGTTCTTGGTGCGGTAGTAGATGCCCAGACTGTAACGCGTTTAACGCTGATATAGGGATCTACAAACACGAACCCTGTCAAGGCACATGTGGTTTGTGGTTACCCTGTCTTCCCCTACCCTTTCTGTTGTTTTTTGTCTCTTTCATTGTAGTTTCAAGTCCTTGTTTGCAGTACAGTGCGGACCTACGATGCCATTGCGTTCGGACGCTGTGGTTTCTATAGGACCCTATATATCATTTTGAGGTAGACGATATTTCAGGGAGATACGACCTTAGACGACTTGGGCAATGGCTGTTTCAACCCACTCACAACGGATGCACTGTACTGACACACACTATGAAGGGAGGGTACAAGACACTAACATTTATAAAGACATGTGTATAATTTATGTTTTATATATGCATTGAATGCGTGTTTTTATTTATTGCTTTATTTTGTCGTTGCTTAACATATTTCTATTTTTATTTTTCAGGGCTACGATGGTGTATTCTTATTGATTCATCGATGTCGTGGATGAGACGCATTGTAAATAGTTTTAATCGAATAAATTCAACCTATAACGAGGAAAGACTCAAGCATTTTTGTAATACTTTTATGTAAAAAAAAACAAAACAGTATGAGTATATGATATCGTGTTATATGTAATGTGTTATTGTGTCAATAAAATTCACCTGGCATGTTACTGCCTTTTTTAAAAAATGTGTTATGGTTTTTACTCCCAAACAAGGAGTTAAGAGAAAGCCCTATATTCGATACAACATTATGAAAGAGCAATGGTAAGCATATTACAACAACACGGATACAAATAGAAGATTTCGTTTCAACGAATCACCAGAGACAAACCTTCTAACATTATCTACAATAGAGAAGAAAAAGAAAAAACTATCGTATCGTTTACGATAAAAGGGTACTGCTGTCAGACCTAGAAACCTTACCCTATGGATTTTAACGAAGAATATTTATTCAAACAGTATCAACGCGCCGCCGCCGCCGCCGCGCAGACGAAATGGGTATAAGCACCGCGGCGGCGGCTCGTTGATTCTTTTTTGAATAAATATTCTTCGTTAAAATCCATAGGGTAAGGTTTCTAGGTCTGACAGCAGTACCCTTTTATCGTAAACGATACGATAGTTTTTTCTTTTTCTTCTCTATTGTAGATAATGTTAGAAGGTTTGTCTCTGGTGATTCGTTGAAACGATATACTTCTTTCGTAGGGATTTAGGCGCTTCATCTCCTCGCTTCCTTTTGGTTTGTTGGTAACTGTCACGTACACACGTTCACTTCGCAATACAGTATTATACATATTAGAAGAAATGACTTTTACAAAATGCTTACCGTACAGTCACGAGATTTTGAACCGGAAGTATCCCTATGAGTTCTCGCAGCCTCAGTTGTACAGACGGGTTATGTAAAATTTGGAGACAATTTGCATAGTGTTCCAAATTGTCAGCATCATCAAACGCAGTCTCTCCCAGAGTCCATTACATTGACCTCTGTCAACGTCTAAGAAAGTAGTCTGCGTTCATATTTTTTTTTTCACATGACCAAAGCTGAAATATAAAAATAGCAATAGAACTTCAACACCGTGACACCACCTCCAACTATCGGCCCTTGACTGACATGTAAAACAATCGAAAGAAACACTTATTATCTGCATTTTGATATATATAGCATAGGTTAGTACTTTAATTTAAGTAGGTTGTTAAGATCTATGTGATATTGGAAAGTGCTGGTAAGCAAATCGCTGTACTGTAACGCTATGGGTACGATTTGGTGGTGCCCATTTTAAAGTTTTGACGGCGGAGTGATATGCCAAAGTGCAAACCTTTATTCTATCGCAATATAATCCTGACATAATTTACTGTATATTTAAAACATTCAAGCCGAAAATTGTTTTCTTTGTAATATAAGCATTTCATATGAAGTTAATTCAGAGAAATATTAGTGTCATCAAGCAATTTTGCATTTCCACCGTTTTTCATCGTTTGCCAAGATTCTTGGTATTTGGTGAGACGTAGACAGAGATGTATGTGTATGTGTATTGCGTTTTAATAAACGGCATATACATTTGGATTGGTTAACTGAATGATAAAAAGGACAAGCTAGCGTCTCAAACTTATTAGTGTTGATTTAGATACCGAAGGATACACGTTTCTAACTATTTTATGTTTATTAGCGACATGGCTGGAAGAAAAAAGAATCAAGACGACCAGATGTTGGATAGAAGAGGTGTACGGACAAAACGCCTCAACACGAGATACCTTCACCATCTCGGCAAAGAATGCTACTTGTTCGACAGCGTATTAAAAGGAATTACGTACATACACTTTCGCGAATTGTACAAATGGTGGTGGATCTGACAAATAAACAGCTGGAATGTTTAACCAATCGTTACGTTCGTTACAGCTAACAATGGTCGATAGTTTATATATAACGTCGACGATGCTGATTTTGTGATTATTTTGTCACTGGATGGCTTTAGCGGATTGGTGACCTTTTATTTAAAAAGAAAAATGATTACAAACGTGGTGTGTATTGCGGATCTTCACTGCAATATAGATTTGAGACAATTTACATCGAAATGTAGCAATATCGTTTACGATCCAAGTAAATTTTCGGCAGCTATGTGGAATCACGCAAGGATTGGAGGCCTTTGTATGCTGTTTACCAACGGAAAAATCATGGTGAATGGAAAAGTGGCTTCCGTGAAAGAAGCGTAATTACGCTTAAGAAAATATGCCAGACTAGTTCAAAGAAGGGGGTTACAAAACATCGAGATATCTACCATCTCCGCCTATTTTATGTTGGAGGGACGGCCATCTTTACCCAAGATTGTCACTCATTATGAAGGAAACTATGAACCAGAGAGATTTCCAGCGGCCATGTTTGTGAAGAACTCTATTCATTTTACTTGCTTTCATACGGGTGCAGTGTTGATGACGGGAATTAAGAAAGAAAAACAATTGTACACAATATGTATGCCTACATTGATAGAATTAGAAATATTGTAAAGTACGCTAAGGGGACCGTCCTAATCCCTGGCGTACTCCGCTGAGAGGGGCAAATAAAATGATTTCTTCTATTTGTATCCGTGTTGTTGTAATATGCTTACCATTGCTCTTTCATAATGTTGTATCGAATATAGGGCTTTCTCTTAACTCCTTGTTTGGGAGTAAAAACCATAACACATTTTTTAAAAAAGGCAGTAACATGCCAGGTGAATTTTATTGACACAATAACACATTACATATAACACGATATCATATACTCATACTGTTTTGTTTTTTTTTACATAAAAGTATTACAAAAATGCTTGAGTCTTTCCTCGTTATAGGTTGAATTTATTCGATTAAAACTATTTACAATGCGTCTCATCCACGACATCGATGAATCAATAAGAATACACCATCGTAGCCCTGAAAAATAAAAATAGAAATATGTTAAGCAACGACAAAATAAAGCAATAAATAAAAACACGCATTCAATGCATATATAAAACATAAATTATACACATGTATTTATAAATGTTAGTGTCTTGTACCCTCCCTTCATAGTGTGTGTCAGTACAGTGCATCCTTTGTGAGTGGGTTGAAACAGCCATTGCCCAAGTCGTCTAAGGTCGTATCTCCCTGAAATATCGTCTACCTCAAAATGATATATAGGGTCCTATAGAAACCACAGCGTCCGAACGCAATGGCATCGTAGGTCCGCACTGTACTGCAAACAAGGACTTGAAACTACAATGAAAGAGACAAAAAACAACAGAAAGGGTAGGGGAAGACAGGGTAACCACAAACCACATGTGCCTTGACAGGGTTCGTGTTTGTAGATCCCTATATCAGCGTTAAACGCGTTACAGTCTGGGCATCTACTACCGCACCAAGAACACCTAGCGGCCAGGGTATGTTCGAAACAGTAGGAACATGCCGTCTACGCCACGGAACATGTCTATGTTGGCCGCACCACGGTTTCGAGCAATTCTGACACCGTTTACATTTAATACAAGTTTTTTTTACCTTGGCACTCTTGACACGAGCCGGCTTGGTACCCCTCTGGCACTGCGCCACCGTATCTTGTGTCGTCTCAAAGTCGAAACATATAAATGAGTCCGACATCAATTTAGGTTTGTCAGGTGTTCTTCGACCCAAGGTTTGCAACATTCGCAAAACCAATCGCCGCATTCGTGTGGTTTGCTGCCCATGTCCCTTTTAATTTGATCCACGACCATCTTGCACGTGGTATAACGCCAGTAACGTTGGCACGAGAAGAGATCCTTTTCGCCGCCATCTCTCTTACTTAGTTGGCGCCTTTCTTGATGACGTTTGTAGTAGTCCGCGGATCGACAGGTCATGTGACATGAACGATAACATACGGTAGAATCGGTTTTCCGGCAGTTGGAGCTTTTGTAGACTATGCATGTAGTTTCGCATTGGTGAACATTTTTATCATTATATTGTTTTAAGCAAGTTTCTCAGAGACATCTACTGCTAAAGAAAAACACGTGATGTTGGTAATGGTGTGAGAATGACTCACGCCTTCGTGGTCCATCAGGTACAAATACAGGCAGGGCCTGTCTATGTGATCATTGTTGGGAACTCCCAGCGTCGAGGCTATCACGGCGATTCTCACTTTCAAAACATCTTCGAAATTAGTGACGTCATTTAACGTACAGGGGCTATCCGTCGGTATCCGTCGGTACCTCGGCCATACGGCAGAGACTAGTAGCCAGATTTGCCTGATCTTTTCTGTTTTTCTAGCAAAGATTTTGGTATGCTTTCAACGACGTCTTTCGTTTTTGCATGAGCATATCTAGATTGCTTGAGAGTACATCTTTGACGGTACGCTATTTTTCCTTCGAATCGATACACGTTTTAGCCAAGCATACGCCGATAGCCCGTGCCATACACGTGTAATCATCATTGATGATCTGGACCATAGATGACTTTTTATGGATGGAGTTATCCAATCCCGTCAACTGAGGCAGACGTTTTCTTCCGGTGCGATGCTCCGACGATCACTAGAAAAAACAAATATTACTATTACAACGGTACTCAGTTTAACCGTATACGGTGCTCGTGTCTAATGAATAAAGGATATAAAGGAAATCTGGAATCAGTGTTTCAGTAATAATGTATTTTAAACGTATCTGCAATAACCTCATTGCCGGATGTAAACGTCATCATGTATAATACACCGATGTAACACGTATCCGTGATTTTTTTTTTTATCAATATGTTAAGAAAATATATTTTGCAGAAACATATATAGATATACTACGTCATCTATGTGATGTTATACAGTAGTGAGTATGTTTAATTTGTTTACTAAATACATGTTGTTGGTGTTGTTTTTTGCCTTCTAGAGAATCGTCGACAGCCAAATTTTCCTCACTTTGCAACACATTTTCGACTTTTTGCATCACCGTATCGGCGTTCATTTGATCCGCCGCTTGTAATGGTCATATGCCACTATTGCATTTCCCATAGGCCTCCAGTATAGCCCTTTGGCCTACGACACCTATTCCTATATCGGAATGGATGATAAAACCTAACTTTTTTCTTTTTTTAAAGAACTATCTTAGAGACACTCAAAAATTACCAGCAAATTGGGGATAATCTGATGCTTTCAGCCTCTAATAGTTCACTTAAGGTGGCCATCCCCCAGAATGGCGGTCAAGAAATTTTACTTTTTGCAAATATACTCTCAGTGCAGTTGTATCCATACAAATGCACATTTCAGTCAAAATCAGCTGGTTTTATGATGGAAATTTAATATTTTGATGTTTTATGGGGATTTCTTATGATTTGGGGTAATGTAATCCAATCAGAATCTGCTTTACAATCTGACTATATGCCCTAATAGACCCTATACTTTCATCAGAAGCCTCGAATCAATAGTGGTATCTGACCTAAAGGAACCACAATGGCGTGATTTAGGGCATCATGGCTAATCACGACACGCATGAGATCGTTGTCGGCCAAGCCTTACATACCACGATTCAAGATGGCATGGATCATTCTGTGAATTTCCTGTCGGAGATCTTAAAACCGTTTGCTCCGCCACTGATCATTCACACATAGCCCTGTAAGTGGTCTCTGTGGCTGCTATCCTGGCAAAGTTTCTTTGTCCCGTCTTCTCAATTTGATAGGGTGACTCGTCGTTCCCCTCTACTTGCACGTTGACGCTATAACCCGGTTCCCTTAAACAATATGTAAACACATGCTACAGGAGGAAAATTCAACAGGTACATCACAAACACGGTCACTTAGCAATACTGTATTATACATATTAGAAGAAATGACTTTTACAATTACATTATTTATTTATTTTTTAAACAACATATATAAAATAAATGCTTACCGTACAGGTGACAGTACCCTATTGCAAAAACCGGTCTGATTGGCGGAAAAAGGATATGGAAACCCCAATGCCTAATGCATACATAAGCCTTATTTTTGATTGGATGATAGACTAGGTGGGAAATTCAATTAGGTTAACTTGAATTTGTTATTTATTTCTGATTATTATTTAACATAGCTTTCATTTGTATGATTTAATTGAAACTTAACAATACACCTAATAACAACATATGCTTTACTTTAAAACACTATCCATTTTTTTTTTAAACGACGCTATACTAACTGCTTATTCAGATTTCGCAGCAATTTTTAAATATATGTCCACATTACATACTTAAATAACCAGTCTGTCTGTATAAACACAACTCTATACTGTATAATTTATTCATATATCTTGGCTTTTGCCGCAGGCATGATAGCAAGTCAGTGTGGTGTACATGCTTAGCGACTAATTACGCCTCGAGGGAAGAGTGATGTATATATCATTTTACAGTAGTTTTATTACAGTTAGCTAACAGCAAAATACAATATTTCGTATACAGTGGTAAGCGATTTTAGCACCCACTGTTGTATCATCGATCAGTTTTAATTTAAATCGACTAACTTCAAAAGAAGTACACTGTTAGAAATATAAAACAAAATTCATTGTTCGATCATTAAAAAGCATATAACGTACTCATTCGTTATTTATACATTTCGAGATAGTTACATCGTGTTTTTCTGTAAAAGGTATCTTTAATAAAGTATGACACGTTAATAAGATGCCTAACCAATTGCAAAACACCTTCTTATTTTAAAAACTGTAAACTCTTTCTCATAAAACACAGAATACGTATAATTTTTAATTTTCGAAACATATGTACTTACTTGTTTTAAATGTTGAGACTCCGATAATGGATACATTTAAAATCCTTATATGACAACGCAGTCTAGTGAAATGATCTAACACAACATATGTTTTTTATAGGCTCTTTTGGTCACGTGAATCATCTCTATACGTGTTGAAACTCGTCTTTGAAAAACAAAACCGCTGACGCATACGTGACGTCATCACATTCTTTACATTCTCATTTAATACCATTACCCCACCCACTTGGGGTTGAAGTGGCCCACCTGTAGTCATAAAAATATATTTTAATATACTAGTAGTGTATAGACAATGTGATTTATGACATGCGTTTACAACATGTTCGATGTGCTTGTAGACAGAACAAGATGGAGGCCAGCAAAGCATGCGAGAGGTATGTACATTGAAACTCAACCTCTTCCTTTGTATATTTTGATTATTTCGATCAATCAATGTAACAGACACGCACCTAAATGCTCGATGCTTAAGCACATACCCGTCTTATGTCAATGCTAAACGTTCAATGCCCGTAATCGGCGTTCAAAGCTGATAGAATACAAATATATTTGAAGCTATAACCTATCACCGTTTTTTACCATATGTTCGTTTCTAGCCGGGTCTGTGTCAAGCTTGGGGTTAAAATATTTGATATATATCTATTAGAATGCACCCATCGAAAGTCCGGTGATAGAGATATTTGAATTTGGAAAAAATGCGTGGTAAACCGTGTAGACAACGGTGTTTTTGTTGTGGAAACTGTGTAGATACTGCAAGATTAGGAGCAAACGTTAACAGGGTAGGTAAACAGTGAAAACGTTAACCGTGTAGACTACTTTATTTAAAAACGTAACGCTGAACCTCACCGCACTGTAATACTGGAAATTATTTTAAACACCACTGCCTATTTATTTCATACAACAAATAAACGTATAAGTGAATGATTGTTAAGGAACGAAAAGCAATTAGTTACATTATCCGATGTCTGTGATATTTCTATTTAATCGAACTCACATTTAAAGGTGATAAAGGGTAATGGTCTTTGTTGGCCTAAAATTTTACAGCTAACTTAAAGTCTACTTTCACTTATAAATGAAACATACTTACAATATACATTTCAGTTGATCTCCTGAACATGGAGGAAAAACACTGTTGCTATTACTGCAAGCTCAGCAGTGACTATTTAGGCCAGTGCGAAATTTGATTTAAAATGAAAGCCATTGATTTGAATTTGTCTAATTAAAGGAAATGAATGGTCATAAGTAATCCGAGCCTTCTCTGACCTTACCGGCCCCTTTTACGATTTTGATATTTTATTTGACTGTGTCTAAAAAGCCATACACAAAATAAGAGAAGGCTTTTAGGGTCAGAGGAAGGCTCGGATTAGGTATTTCATACACGGATGGTTTTATATCATTGAATTTATTATAAATTTGTTAAACTCTCTTTATGGTCAGTGTATTATGCCTTATTAATTTAATTATTTTACTTCTATCTATCTATCTATCTATCTATCCTCTCTTTTATTTCATTTTCTTAGATTTACATATATCTAATGCTAAATGACCTTATACTGATTTTAAAAGTTGTATTAAAGGGACACTGTCCGTAAGTAACGTGTATTTTGAGCAAATAACTGTCTGATTTTTTTCCAGTGACATGTATCTATAAAAATATGATCTTACACCCAAATAAATCTGTGGTAATAAATTCCTGAATTTGAAAAATTTTTTTTTTTTATTTATTTGTAAATATTGTGGGACCCACTTTATTTACATCACGGAAATCGTATTATTCCCAAACTCTCGCCGTAAAAATTTACGATGCCGATCACGTGACTACGACAATCACGTGATTTGGCTAATGTATGCACAATAAAAAATATGGCCGATAAAGGCAAACGGAAAAGAGGTCGTCCATGGTTTGATGAAAATATCAGCAAAAGAAACCGATCTGAGATAGAAGCTTCGCGTAACCAAACGCGGATACGACTGGGGAAGGAAGTGGACCGTTGGCGACTGTTAAAGGCAGAACTTTAGCTTGACTCGGATGTATCTAGCCACCGTTCTGTTAAACAGGTTCGCTCGAAATTCTATTTATTATGATACGCTAAACTTTTACCGCTGCACATCTTGAATTCAGTTTTCAACGTTCGATGGAATAAAATGAAACAAGGAGAACAGCTGGTCCTTCCACATCAACAACAGTAGCAGGTCCTACTACTTCAACACCCATAGAGGTCTGTCAAACCTACGGATTCATTGACGCCAGTTGTGTCTGAAATATCAGCAGCAGAGTCGACCGAGTAAGTGATTTCATTTTTGTTTTAATTGAACGGAATGTATTTTTTTAAATAATGGCTCATTAACGCATTATATTGTATTTCTGGTTATTTAGCGCTGCCACAGAAAGAAAGGATGGATATATATTAATCTGGGTACTTTTTCATACTCTATTAGAATCACCGCATAGATTCCTATGTAATGGGCTTGGAGCATACTCTGTGACAGGATGTTGCATGGTTAACATTGGGATTTTAGTTTCTGTGCAGTTGCATTGTTTGCACTGGAACAGCAATTTCTGTAATTTTGCATTGTTTACACTGGAACAGCAATTTATTTAATTTTGCATTGTTTACACTAGGACAGAGTTTTCCATTATTGTGCTTACACTTGGACAGCAGTTTCTGTAATTTTGCATTGTTTACATTAGGACAAAGTTTTCCATAATTTTGCATTGTTTACACTTGGACAGCAGTTTCTGTAATTTTGCATTGTTTACACTGGGACAGCAGCTTTTATTACGTTGCAGTGTTAATAACGTTGTATTGTTTACATGTTGCATTGTTATACACCCACTTTCACAAAGTGAAGTGGGGGCTATGTAGGAAACACATTTGTGTTGTGTTGCCTCCCGTCCCTATTCTTATATCTGTGTTGTTTTGTTCAACAATTCTTACATAGCTTCTTACACATATATGTTGCCGTCAACACACCTCCACCCCCCCCCCCCCCCCCCACCACCCGCACCTCCTCCTCCCTTTTCTCTTTCTCTCCTGTCCCCTACCCACACACGGACACACTCAGAGGTGGAATATTTGTTTACATATTTCTGTGTTGTTTTGGTCAATTCTTACACATAGCTATGTTTTCATTTTATCTTCCATTATTTGGATATTAATATTTTAATTTGAACGCAATCATTTACATATAAAACAATTTAGATTTATACACAGATGAAATATCAATAAAAAAATGAAATGAGGCCACAATAAAAATGACCAGATATCAGCTCCCTCCCCGAGTTACCTTTCAACCACAAATTTCTTTAAAATGACAGCAATTTTGGATTAAAACAGACAAAAATAATAAAATTTCACATATAATTTTATATCGGCCCCAGTTTCTATACAAGCCCCAGCCCTACCCCACATTGTTTTAGCCTTTTTTTCTGATGGTATATACTAGCTATATAATTTATTATTCTCTGAAAAAATCGAATAGTCGAGCTGCGCTGCTCTCCGACAGCTCTTGTTATATCTGTATTCCATTTGAAAACAAGGTATTGAGAGTTGGTTTTAGAATGAACACTATTTTTCAGTGAGGTGACCATGTCTGGTGTAGAGGACATAGCAGAAGAAGTAATACCAGTGTCACATGCTGCTAAGGCAGGAAGCAGGTAATTATAACATTCAATCTAAACTTTTTTTTTCTATCAGACAGAGCAGTTTTTATAATTTGACATTCCCAAAATAACACAAGAAAAAAAAACTGCTTTTCAACAAATTACTGCATGTCTGCACTTTTCATGAATTTAAAATTAAAACGTTTTTTTTGCAAGTGGCGTGTCGGTGGAAAAGCCTCGGATTACATATTTGAGAGGTGGTGGGTTCGATCCTCGCTGGGTCATGCTATTTAGTATTTATCCTTGTCATTCCTTGAGCAAGATAATTAATCCACATTGGTTATTACTGGTTCTACCTTAATTTTTATACATGTTTTGTAAGGCAACATTTTGTAATTTTAAATTCAATGAGAACAACCAAAAAGCAGCAAGCTATGGTAATTTTAAAAAAGCAATAAATAATGTGCAGATTTTAGTTGGTACATGTTATATAATGCTTTGTTTATGAATTATCGTATTTATTGTGTTGGGCAGTAACATGATATTATTGTAAATGGAACCTGTGCACATGATGATCAAGCAAACTGTCTTCTAGTTGACATTTCTAAAGGACTGGCTACTCATTTTTAAATATTTTATAATATAATTTTTGCAATGGACATTCTAATTTTTTAATATTTGATTACAGTAAAGACATAGAAAGGGCTGCATTACTGGATGTTGGCACTGGATCACTGGATGATGGCAAGCGACACTCAAAGAAAGCTTTGTCTGTTTCATTTGTAGATCCATGCCAGTAAGTTTGACTATTATTTCCTTTTTGTGTCGCCTGCGTAGCATGGCAGACACTTAGTATGTTCATGAACTTCACACACATCTAAACCTAAGGAATGTTGTTACATATGTCAAATAACTCTGACATTCATTTTGGCGGAGTTATGCTCCCTTTCATAAAACTTTAACCTGCAACCTAACCAAGCACATAACTGGCCATAACTTGAAAAGTATTTGACCTATGTTCATGAAACTTCACACACATATTCTTCTTACCAAACAAAACAGTGTTACCCATGACCAATAACTCTGACTTCATTTCAGGAGAGTTATGCCTTTTTTCATCAAACTTTGTACTGTCTGAAATAAGGACATGGCAGGTGACACTAGTGTTATCCCAACAGTAAACGTTTGGAGTATATAGCTATAAGACTGATGATTGCTTCGCTGTCTGCCTTGAGACAAGCCTGTCTCTGCTTTAGTAGTTCTTGGCCAATGATCATAAAACTTAACTGGAAAATCATGCACCGATGTAATTTTAAGATAACTAGGTCATGGTTTGGGCCAGACGGTCATATGTCAAGGTATACCTTATCTGCACAATGCATCTTAACATGTGTAGCTAAGTTTATCACATTTATCCAGTTATTGGTTCAAGGCCATTGACATCTTGTTTCTATTGATTCAGACTGACTCTGGATATATCGGAGTACAAGAGGAGGACGACATTGATGATCCTAGCTACATACCAGAATACGATATTACTATCATAGTAAGCATTTTGTAATGGCAGTCATTGAAGATGAAGATATTATATGCCGTCACTTCGGAAAAATCAGTCGTCAATATTACTATAAACTGATAATGAATAATCTTGCCAGTACTACTATAACTCCAATCTTTTGTACATACGAACATACGTTTCACTTTAAAAAAATAAATATGCTCAGCTCTTTCGATTGTGGATGAACGTCTCCAGATATTATTATAGTTTATAGCTCGACTGATCAGAGATCAGCAGAGCTTATGCCGTGGTGCCATGTCCATCATTCGTCCGTAACCTTTATTGTAGCGACTACTCCTCTGAAAATACTGAATGGATTTTCATGAAACTTTACAGAAATATTGCCCATGAAGTCTTGTTGATCCTAGCAAAAATTCATGTTGATGTGAAATCCAAGATGGCCACCACAGCTAAAAATATATTTAAAAAAAACAAGTTTGTAGCGACTACTTCTTGAAAACTAAGTGATATGGGATTTTTTCTAAAATGATCAGCATGACATGATGTTGGCCATCATTTCATTTCGATTCAACGTTAAACATGGCTGCCAGCGGCCATCTTTCTTTAGAGTTGTATAGTACAAACCTCTAGCGACTACTTCTTTGAAATTACTGTGAGGATTTTCATGAAACTCCATAGGAATGTTGCTTTTGATGTCTAATCGATCCTAGCAAAATTTCAGGCCGACCAGAAATTCAAGATGGCCGCAACGGCTAAAAATAGGTTAAAAAACAAGTTTGTAGCGACTACTTCTTGAAAAATATAACTGATATTGATATGAGACTTATTCTAAAATGATCAGCATGATATGGTGTTAATCCTTGTCAAAAATTGTTTTGATTCGACATTAAACAAGCCGCCAGTGGCCATCTTTGTTTACATAGAGTTATATAATAAAAAATTGTAGCGACTACTCCTCTAAAACTACACAATGGATTTTCATGAAACTTCACAGGATTGCTGATCTAGCTATCAAAAACCTATCAGAAAAGTTTCAAGGTCATTGACCTCTTGTTTTATGAATTTGGCAGGTGATTCAATGGCAATGATTGAAAACACATTGTTACACCAGTAGGCTGCTCAAAATTCGCTGAATTTGCTTGTGTTGCCTTGTTTTCATAGCTTAATTATTTTGTTCAAAAGAGCCACCAGTTTTGAAATTGTCAAGATTGCCATGTTTGTCGTTAAATGAAAAACATTAATCATTTCGAATTTCAGGCCAGAAGGAATAAATGATGACATTGACGAGTTAGCTTTTGAGGAGGCAGTGTTTGGTCAGGAAATAGAAAGAGAAGGCGACACAAGTGTAGAACAAATGGAAGAGGTAGAGGAGGAGGTTGGGCCAGGATTTAAAAGAATGAAAACGGAAGGAGACTGTGAGGAGTTGTTGGACGATAGATGCTGTCTAGCTTATGTGGGCCAGCTTGTTACCCTGGCCAACACAGTGAGAGAGAAATGTTCGTTGTTCCATTGAAACAGAATGTATTGATTCTGCTGTCTATTTAAAATGGGTAAATATTTTTCTTTGTTTACAGTTATTTCCTCAATAGAACTGTGAGTTAGCTTATCCTGTATGAGTTGATTTATCCACAAAATTTTCAATGAGCTCGTTAGCTTACTGATCTAGATCAGAAAAACTTATGTTGTGGTGTGGTGTTTGTAAATCCTTTTGGTGACAAGTTTTCCTTTAACACATTACAGAAATATAGCACTTTATTTCTAGTTGATCCCAAATGAAATTCAGGTCATTCATAAATCCAGAAAGACATCTGACCATGGTCATGATGGTAATAACAAAAGCATAGGATCATAATTGAAGGCTTGATCTTGTTATTTCAAGTAACAGACAAAATATTTGTTGACCTGTAGTGAAAAAGTTTGCCTGTTTTTTTATAAATGTATTTTCTGTTTACATATCTGTCCCCAGAAACATACTGAGCATAAGTGGTGTTCCCAACCATAATGAATAAGAGACTTCACAGTGGTGACCTACTCATAGCTTCTGTCTGTGTGATGTCGGGGAACAACTTCGGCAAGTTATCATTGTGGTCGAAAATGCTGAACCTTGCTTTTCCGAGTGCTTCTGTCTTTCAAAGGATACATAATTGTTATATCGTTCCTGCTATCGACAAGGTTTGAGAGGATCGTCAGACAGAGGTAATCGAAGGATTCCAGGGAGAGGAACGGATATTGATGGGTATGTCTTCTTTGACAAACAGTAATTATAGGTCTTTGAAAACATATGAATACAAGTGATGAATACAAGTGATGAACCAATTATTTCTGTAATTGTGTGGTGAAAGTAGAATATGTCTTTTATTTATTTCGCTTTCCACCTAGTTTTAAACAGGCCTCAGTATCCTAGTTTGTTTGGTGTTTTACGTCATCTTCAACACATGTACGGTTATATATGACTGTCGATTTTTTGTGGTCGAGGCACTTTTCCTGGGTAAATCCAGAACCGTACACCTCCAGCCATCCGTAAGAATCGACACTTCCTCACAAGTCGAGCTCCCAGTGGGATTCGAACCCGCATCAGTGAGAGGTGAAGGTTTACAATGCAACGTCGTAGACCATTCGGCCACGGAGACGTTTGCAGTATCTTAGTATATAAGGCCTTGCCTCCTTGAGAGCTACATGCATATACTCGGCTTGGGTTCGCTCCTTGATGGAGCATGTCAGATGAAAAAACTTTATATCATCTCCTTCTGAAGTTGCTGTTCCAATATAACCTAATATCATGTGTTACCACAATCTCATTAAAATCGTATCCTGATTACGCTTTGATACTCTCCGCTATTGGACAACATTGTCTTTGGGGTCACGTCAGATCGACCTTTTATCTAATCAATATTCATGAAAAGATCAACTAAATTCAACCGATGAAATCGCGCGTTTCATATGCACTCCAGATAACATTCGAGTGAACTGAACAAACGAAAATCTACATAAAACACATCTTTTTCCGAATAAAGATAACATCTTCATGTGCTATTGCACGATAAATTAAGAAATGCACTACATGGCATGTTTTACATCAGATACGAAGAAAAGCATCGCTGTCATGAGTATTTTGAAAACATTTATTCCACCGAGGTAAAAAGTCATTCTAGTACAGGAATAAAATGCACACTATGCAACAGTAGTCGGTAACAACATATTTGTGAATATAATCATGTCTTTTTGTCCCTGGCAATAATGATGACGTAAAAAATCATACTTTATTCATTCATTTGCTATAACACAATGTGCATTTGCTCTATTTTTACACTATTGTCATCTTGTAGGAAATGGGAGGATGGATAGTCCTAGGCACTGTGCGCAGTATTGCAGTTACACATTTATGGAATTGCATACGAAGAAAGTTATATGCCTGGCAACTATGGATAAGCGTGTTATAGACAGGAAATCCGCAGCAATGGAAAAGGTGGCATTTCCAAAATGTTTGCATGGCCTAAAGGACAGAGGAGTTAAAATCAAGGAGGTTGTTACAGATGGTCATCAGGGAATTGCACGTCTAATGAGTAAGTGGATTCATTATCGAGCATTTGAGAAAGGTTTCTAATATGAATGTTTATAAATGAGAAATATATTTCTCTTAGTCTTCATTTGACCATATTATATATTACATAGCCTACAATCTGTTAAGCTTAAGCTTGACATATTATATAAAAAGGGCTGTCGTTGTGGCCCAGTGGATAGCACAAGACTTAGCCAACTAGGAGAAAGTATCTAGACTTTCAACACAAAAAAAGAAACTCGGTGGCACAAGGGCCCAGAGAGGCTGAAACCCGGGCCCTCCTGCGCCACCGAGCTTAGTTGGGAATGTTCTTGAGCAAACGCCTTCCCTGAGTCTCGTCCATGTTATTGGGATGTTAACTTCATTATATCAAACAAGCTGCTATATGTTTTTGTAAAATATGTTATTTTGATTGTTTTGTAGATGTGTATAGTTTTCCATTGTATTGCACAGAAAACATACCCAAAGATAAAGCATAGCCATGACATTTGGCATGTGGCCAAGAACCTGGGAAAGAGAATTATAAAGGTATTATATAATAAATATAAATTGTGGTCTACAATATAATGATGACCAAATATAATAGTCCGCCAAATACCCAACGTGATGACCATTGCTACCTCAAGTTTGTTTGAAAACGTGTGCATACAACTTGCAGGTAACATAAATGTGTCGCCAAGATGGCTGCCAAAATGACCATTTGCACTAATGACAATTTCTTGAAATTTAAAAAAAAGAAAAAAGTTATGCCTTTTTTTTATATCTTCAGTCCTGTCAATTGATATGGTAAAAGCCATAAACTGCAAATTAAAGTACTTTTGTATTGCTTATGTCCTACAGGATTTACTGAACATTTGGTTTTCATAATGATAATGTGGCAACAATTGGTGAGGCGCATAACAAGCTTCTTCCGGTTTAATTGAAACTTGACATACATACTTGCCATAATCCTTGAGAATGGCATAAGTGAAGTAAATATCTGTGTCATTACAATACTTGTATTAACCATTTCAGGCTGGACTAAAGAAGGGTTGTAAAGAAGTCTTACAGTGGGCTAAACACATTGTCAACCATTTCTGGTATGCTTGTGGCGAAACTGAAAGTTACTCGAGGTTCATTGTAAGTGTATTATAATCATAGCTCTCTCTCTGGTCGTAACTTTCAGGTGTTAGCTGATGCAGTTACGCCTTACATTAACGTTGGATTAGAATTAAGGATTTGGCATTCATTTGCATTGCTTTTTTTTGTTTAAATGATACATTCCTTTTAAATGCATGTTGGCAGATCTGCAATTAAACAAAAAATAAAGTTCAACTAATCCAACTACCAGTTTGCTCTACTCTCAGATTATATTCGGCACTTACAATCCCTCATTGTGTATTCTCTCTCTCTCTCATACACACACAGATGCCAGAAGCTCAACAAACGAAACTGATTAGCTAGATACATATACAGTCACACTTTCTTTTCCAGAACATATGCGGACAAGTACGACATCATGTCTGCAATGAACATGATTGGATACTTGCAGATGGCGACGGGCCAGCGGAGTGTTCGCATGGTGACCTGGAAGCTGACCCAGGATGACCAAGCTTGATTTCGAAAGAGACTTTACGAGGGTCATTCAATAAGTTCTGTCACTAACGCATTTTAACAATTATGTGCTCGTTGTGAGTGTTGATGTTTGGTACCAAATGAAAGAGAGTTTCAATACCATTCCAATGATGGTAAAATGAATGCTGTATCTTTGTGTGACGAAAGTGATGGAACATTTAATACACATCACTTATACATACTGAGGCATTTTCGTCCTGAGATATTTTCAGGTATGTTAATTGTTACTTTTTTAAATGCCTGTTTCTCTTTAAGTACTTGTCGAACACCTTTGAAATTTCTCATACATTACCAGTTATATCTGTGCATTACAAGATTCAGAATTTAAGCATGGTAGATGAAAAGGCATTGTCTTAGAAATTAACATTTTAAGCTAACGTGTAAAATTAATCTAATGATAAATGGACATTAAATGGAAGGGCAGTCTTCTGAAATAGCGTTTTTGGATGATCAGTATTTTCACATTGTACAACATTCTACAGTAATGTGTTGAATATGAAATTTAAACGCTGATGGACTAGGATTTGTAAAACAGTATGAAAACATATTAATACTATGAGAATAATTACGACATTTAAAAGATATTATAACATTTCCGTAAACAAAATGATGAAAATCAGTGTTAAATCTGCTAATTAAGGGATATGCATTCACTCATATCTGGTTTACAGCAAGACCTTTCCGAATTCTCGACAATCATTTTCATGGATTATGGGCGAATAACAACAGATGGCGTACAAGAAAATTTAAAAGCATAGAATTATTCAAATAATTTGTACAACGTTTTGCAACAAGGACATGTTCAGAGATGCCAGTATCCAAAAGGTGTGGTAGTGGGAGGTAATTCAGGGGTATAAACAACCGAAAAAAAAACCAGTAGTACTATAAATACACTACTTTATCTCAGTGTAGTATCCATTTCAAAGGACATATGCCTAGTAACAGAACTTTTTGAAGCATCCTCGTAGCATCAAAAGCCGTCACTGGAATAGTGCTTGACAAGAAGCTGAGAAGCAACTTCAGCTACTATGAAAATTTCAGGTATACAAACAATTCTAGATGCAATGTCTCCAATTAGTTACTTCTTTACTGTATACAAATAAAATACAATCATTCAGTTCCTGCGATATGCATTGGTCTGGAGAGACAAAAGCATTATACTACATGGCTGCCGATGGTCCATCAGAATACCGGCCATTATTGTATTGTTTCTGTAAAATGATGTTATATTCATTTGCAAGTGATTTTCACATTTCTTGCTTGGATTTTCCAGCATAAATAAGAATTCATTAAAAGTTTTTGAGCATTGTTATAATAAACATGGATTTCTGGTAACTATTGCATATCATTTTTTGCAGGTCCACAGCCGAAATTGAGGTGTTTAATAACCTTATCATAATGTATTGTGCAAAGCGCTTTGCGTACAGTCCACCAGCCTACAGCTGCCCTTGACAACAATCAACACATTGATAGACCATTGAAGCTGAACAAGAAGGGTGAAATTTTGTAAGTAATGGTTACTAGAGGCCACTAAACCAAGTCTTAGTTGGGCTGTTACGGAGTCGACCTGTTCGTCCGAGTTTGAATGTGTTTATACTGAAACGATCAGCTGCTCGTCTTTCCGGAGACGTGTTTAGTTCTCGTGTTTTGTGTTATACCCCAAGTTCAACACCTAGGCTCACGAAACTTATCTAGATTGCCTTGATAACTGGAGTAAAACTATTGCCTTTGGGTCAGTAAGTCTAGGTCACCCTGATCTGATCATAAAAAACCTTGTCAACGTAGCTCTTCAACCATTGTTTACCCATTCATGAAATTTCACAGGTGGACGAGTTACAAAGCACGCCTACTATCATGACTATTGAGTGAAACATTATAACCAAATCCGGCTTTATTTCATTTTAACAACACTTTAGTGTATGATTATGGCCAGAATTGACAACTATTGACGAGTTGGTTAAAATTTGCGATTATTTTTTTTCATCAGTAAATGTTTTTCTTTCACCCACAGCCATTTAATAACTAGAACTGTCGTCCATAATAGTTGCTCGGGACCATGCTAGTGTGCCTTTGAAGTGTCATGAGTGTGCCTATAAATGTTATGGGACTTTATCAGTTGACCTTGATCTTGAACCTGTTGACCACAAAATAGGGACAATTCTCTCATCACGGGGCCTGGTTTTACCTAGGGAAAGCGTGGTGGACTCCGGAGGACCCGGTTCAAGTTTTGGTCTGTTGGATGGCACCCTCATGTATCGGAGTCTATACTCCGACCCATAGGAATCTTTTTGTTAGCAAGAATAAGAGGTCAGGTATCCTTCATTGCTCTCTGGTGTAGATACAAGTCTCCAGAGTTACAACCCTGTGTGGTTGCTGGGGTAGAATAAAAACACTGCAATCTGACCCCCGCCCCCTAAGAAGTTTCTAGGCCCATTCTCTATATTTTATCTAGCGTCTCCGTGGCCGAATGGTTAACGACTGGGAGCTAACGAACAAACCATATTTTATCTTCATGTAAATGGCACATTCATTCCTGTTAGGCGCCAGATAATCTTTCATGTGTTGGTGCGCCTTAAAACCCAATTCAGATCAGTTCAAGAGTTAACAGAACAAGGTCTCATTATCTGATCATGTAACCTTGACCTTAAATCAAGAAGAATTGAAAGGCATGTTCATAGATTTACATGTGAAGACATTCTAAAATCAAATTATAAATGTAAAAACGTTCTTGATTTTAGAATTATTTCATAACTTTATGTTTCAGTTACCATAGATCGTTTAATAAGAAGAGTGGACGGTGGTCGGTGTAACCATGCAAGGAAAAATGAAATACCAGTATGTGAAAGACATCTGATTAGCTAGATACATATACAGTCACACCTTCTTTTCTTGAAACAACTACAGGACAGAGTGGGCATGCACAAATCTAGAACTCTGGAAGTGGACGATCCGAGAAGTATAGCACCCCACTTAGCAACAGTAAGCCCCAAACCGATTAAGGAAATCGCCCTAGAACAGAAATCACGTAGGAAATGAACTGAAAAAGTGCCGCGTTGAATGCGTAGAAGACAGTGTTATCTTTATATACCAGTTTGGATAGATCACACATATAACTGTAGCGTACATTGTCATGAATAAATATAATAAAAACATCTGTTATAATTTTCAGTTAGCATGTTCTATTTCGATTCATATACTCACATGACAACACTAGTATTTCATTTTGGGTTCAAATGTAATTTTTGGTCATGAACACTAACTGTCATGAACACTAACAATAGGTCTTTTTTATGCTCCCCGAAATATTCGGGGGAGCATACATTTGCCGTCATATCCGTATGAATGTATGTTAATCCATCTGTCCAGTTGTCTTGTCGCCTTAACTCCTCCTACGTGTTTCATCCAATTTTCATGAAACTGCATAGGAAGTATCAGTATGATATCTAGTAATGCATATTGTCGGAACTTTCTGTTCGACTGATTTTTGGCAGAGTTACGGAACTCTAAACCTTGTCTGCTCAACTCATATGTTTCATAGAAAGTTTCAGTATGATGTCTAGTAGCGCAAATTGTCAGGAAGTTCTGGTTAAAAAGAAATTTGGCATTTACATTTTTCATCCGATTGTATTTCACGTGCTCCTTTATTCGGGGAGCATTCCCATCGGTTTTACCGATTTCTTGTTATTATTATTCATGTATGCCCGTTTGAAAAATGGCAAGTATTTTTGTATGGCGTATTACACACAGGATCATGAAACATAGACTACCCATTGGATAAGGGTAATTACTCTTGTCTTTAGCTCTACTAATCAAAGATCAGCAGATCTTATGCCATGGCGCGGCGTCCATACATCTGCAAACTGGTTTCATGACTACTCCTCTGAAACTAGTCGATGGATTTTCGTGAAAATTCACAGGAATATTTCTCGTAAAGTCTAGTTGATTCTAGCAAAAATTCAGGTTGATGTTAAATTAATGTCATTAACAGTTGGGGATGTAGGTCGTAGGAGATCGGATGTGACCTATATTTCATCAAAAGTAGGTCACAGAGACCAAAACTTTTGCACATGATGTTAGATGCATATAAATAACATTCTGGTGAAATTTGGTGAAAATCTAGTGAGAAAGAAGCAAGATACACGTCAGCCGAGACGTGACCTATATTTCGTCAAAAAGTAGGTCACATCGACACGAAATTCTTCACATGATGTTAGATGCATATAAGGAACATTCTATTGAATTTGGTGAAAGTCCGCGAGCAAGATGCAATATACGCACGTCATATGTCATGGAAAGTAGGTCCCAGCGACCTCAAATTTTGCAGGTGATGTTGCAACCATATAATGAACATTTTGGTAAAAATTCTGCAAGTAGTGAAGAGAGGGGTTGGTGAACTATTTTCAAAACAATATTTATTTATAAGGGCTCTGATAAACATAAAAAAACTGAAGAATTATCAAAATGCCATGAAAAAGAAAGGAGATATGTCCTACTGAACATTTTCAAAGAACATACATGGAGGCCAGGGCTTTCCCCAGGATTTTTTTAAGGAGTGGTGGCATTTTTTGCGTACAAAGGGGGATGGGTGTGGGAAAGTGGGTGGTACCCCCCTTCCATCGTCAATTTTTTTTTTAATGGCAGTTGAAAAGAATAGATTTGGCGTATATCTGGTATCAGAAAGAATGAATGAAATAATAAAAAAACATATTTTATTATATTTTTATTTCAAAATCTTTTAATAAAAAATGCTATTCTAATACCAAATGCAATTGGTGGCAACCTTAATTATTTAATAAAGAAAAAATTATATCATTACAAAATCTTCACTGAACTTCAATAAGCAAACTGACGATTTCTCTTTAATGTTCCCGAAAATATCGATTAATTAGTGTAACTATCAAGATAAAAAATCAGTTAAATATGCTAACTTAATTATTTGATTGAGTTATTATTAAATAATTACAAAATATCTACCTCATTCATTATACTTACCGACAAAGCTGACGATTAAAACATTGATTAGTGTTCGTAAATTCATCCTACTAATACACGATAAAAGTACGTTCAATTAAATTATCCATAAACCCGTCATTTAGCCCCATGCGTTAAACGATGACGTCATCACCCGTCTGCTTTAAAATATATTTTGTCAATATGCCAAAGACGATAATGTCGTTCCAAGATGGCGGCCCCCATTTATGTTTCTACAAATTTTCAATAGGTCACATCTCCGTCAAAATCCGCCAAGTAGTTTCAGAGGAGATATCGCTACAAGTTTTTAATATGTAAACAAAGATGGCCACTGGTTTTTAAAAATCTATTTTTAACTTTGGCAGCCATCTTGGATTTCAACAAGACGGACACCGCACCATAAGAGATGCATTGGTGACTTTGTAGAAACAAAACTTCAGTTTTGCCGTCAACAACAGTTCGCTTACAGACGACGGACACTGTGCCTTCACAAAGGCTCGCCAGGCCTTTGGCAGTAGAGCTTGGAATAAAATGAAAAATGAAGCTGAATTCATTAGAACATATTTATAATCAATGCATAAACTAATGAGCATATAAACGAAATGTTAATTAATTAAGCCGTCCGTGTACTGGCCAAAAGAATCAGGGAAGCGGTCCCTGATTTTCCATACACAGCAACTTGGCACCACTCTCCTGTTTCCAGCCCCAAGTCGTCCGTGTTGCCACAGCGTGAACTGCCTGTAACCCTGATGACGGATAGCTCTCATCAGGTCCACTTCCTCGTTCAGGACCAGGACATCGTTCCGATATATCCTGGCCAGAGCTAGGACTGCCTCGTCCAACACAAGGACATCAAAATGCTGAAATAATAATTAAAACTATGATGTAAGGAAAAATTACCCTTCCATTATATGGATATGGAGCATGTTTACTGCAGGCTAACAAATATCCCCGCTAAAGCTTTTTACTATATGGGGAAGAACGTTAGCAGTCTATGTTAACGATAAGAGAACAAATTTGGTGCAAATGATATAATAAATTAGGCATAAGGTATAAAACAATTGTCATAAAGATTTTATAAATTATTAACCATGTTTTACTTTTATTTTTGTAACTGATAGTTAAAAGGTTATGTAGGTGCTAAATATGCAGAGAAATGCAGAATTGGGACAATAATATGGCTATCTTTATAAATGTAATAATGAAGTCTTCTGTTTGAAGATCTGATCTTTTTGCTGGGGTATAATAGTCGAATCAACAAGAAACATGGAAATTCCATGAAAACCATTTTTTGAGCGGAAAGTTTCTATTTTTTAATAACAGTGACCTTGAACTTTACCTCAGTGACCCCAAATGCAATTGAATCCCAGGCTTCGTTTACATATAAGGTACCTACATAGCAAGTTTCGTTCCAATATCTCATTCCCAACTTAAGTTATCGAGAGGAGACTATTTTTCTATTTTAGTGACTTTGACCCCGACCCCAGGACCCCAAATGCAATCTCATTTTCCGGATCATATAAGCTATCTACACAGCAAGTTGAATCGCAATACCTCATTCCTAACAAAAGTTATTATCGGAAACATTTTTCTATTTTTAGTAGTAGTGACCTTGACCCCAAATGCAATCCCAAGCTTCCTTTCCATATAAGTTACCTACCCTGCAAGTTTCATCGCAAAAGCTCATTCCTAAAAGGTTACTGATCGGAAACAGTTTTTCTAATTTTATTAACAGTGGTGACCTTGACCCGTGACCCCAAATGCAATCCCAAGCTTCCTTTCCGTATAAGCTACCTACCCTGCACGTTTCATCACAATACCTCATTCCTAACAAAAGTTATTGGGCGGAAACTATTTTTCTATTTTTAGTAACAGTGACCTTGACCCGATTGACCCCATATGCAATCCTTATCTTCCTTTCCATTAAATTCCATATAAGCTACCTACCCTGCAAGTTTCATCGCAATACATCATTCCCAACAAAAGTTGTTAATTGGACAACATTGCAACATCTACAGACAGACAGACGGACAAGCCGAATCTGTATCCGGGGTGTGGGGTATAATGAATTCTACTTTGTCTTTTTCTTTGGCAAAATCAACTTACCGGAAGTGTTGACAGACATCGGTCCCTTCGCTTTCCACAGCAGACTCTCTCGGGGAGTGTTGGCATCTCACGGCACCTCGTACAAACGCACCAAACTGGAACAGGAGCGCCCTCTGGAGGGTGGTAGCCTCCTGGCTGAACTGGGGCTGGTTCAATGACATCAAAGATCTGCCCTGGATGACTTTCAAGGGCCTCCAGCAGCAACTCCTTCGCCCGATCTCCAGTCATGCCCAAGATAACACCCTGAAGACAAATGAACAAGCATTCAGATTTCAATACTAAAATACCTACAATGTTTTTTAAGTTGTATGTAACAGCCTGCTTGAACGGTAGTGAATGATATAGAGTTTAATTAACATTGTTGAAGTGATACGGGAAATAATTCCCGAGTGAGAAAGATTATTGCGATATAGAAACGAGTGCGTTTTCGCACGAGTTTCTATATCGCAAGAATATTTCTCACGAGTGAATTATTTCCCGTATCACGACAAAAATGTTAAAATATATAATATATATTCTGTGATGAATTTCTTTCCAATCGTCTTTTGACACAAGTATTCCATCTTCTGTCACTCCTTTGCGACAGCGCGGAATAATATTATGACGTCAATTCGTGACGTCTATCGTTTAGTTCATAACATTTGGCTATTATGCTATCTTGCACACCAGGCGAGATAGCATAGTAGAGGAAGGTATATGTTATAGATTTTCTCAAACTAGGAAATTTCTATATTTTCATCACAGAATATATAATATATATAAATACTGCATCCCAGTAAGTGAGAGTAACAGATTGTCAACCTGCAGAAGAGGTTGCCGGGCGACAGTGAAATTGTCAACCCAACAGTACTGTATCTGTTTCTGGCTTTGACTCGATTGTCATTTGCTTATTTTCTCAAAAAAGAACAAAGAAACTGAATAATTTTAATTGAAATAGATAACAACAAATAAAACTTCACTTTAAACTAAGTAAGACTGAAAAGTAGGTCAGGGTTATTCATATTGACCTACTGTTTGCAAGGTAGCTATATGGCTTCCGGTGTCTGAAAAATGGACTCGAAACACTTCAATGAAAAACTTAGTTGTATGTATGTTATGGCTGAAATTAACTTGGCCCACACCTCCCCCACTGACCACATTGCTTAACTGAAGGGTTACCAAGTATATGAATTTTAGACAGGAATGTTTTGCATGGAATAATGTTCCGTTAAATTTGGTAAAATAATGAAAAAGAGCCAATTTGGAACCATACCCGCATTATTTTCCTTCTCGTCTGCACTGTGTGCAGTGCTTCGACTGCCCGGTTCCTTTCAGCGGCTGCTGCCCCACGACCTTGCGCTCTGCCTCTGCCTCGGACACCCTGGCCTCTTCCTCTCCCATGTCCAGCATCCTCACTAGTAGAGGAATCTTCTTTACCTTCTTCCATAAGTGCCCGAACTCTTGGTTGTCCTCTCCCTCTCCCTCTACCTCTTCCTCTCCCTCTCCCCCTCCCCCTCCCTCTGTTGTACCTGGCAAAGGAGACCATTCAATGTCGCTGTCACTCTCATTGACACTAAGTAATGCTGATGATGTCTACAAGTAAAAATAACAGGAGTGTCAACATGCAGCAATATGTGTGTAACCTTGTAGCGGACATCAATTAAATACTAGATATATACTCGGTAGAAAATGTTTCGGACCAGGGTATATAAAGTCGTATCAAAATAAAACTAGTGGATATAATTTAAGAATCTTTTTTCAGTAACCAAGGTCTACACTACCCGGTTAATTTAGTACCAGAAACATTCAATTCCAAACAAGATTTCATTGTAAACGATAATTATTGTTGATTGTTGATCTATTGTGAATTATCAACTGAGATAATAAGGGTTATGGTCGAATGTCATGGTTCAGCGATCATTGTACGGGTTCGAACACAGCCATGGTCCAAAACCTTTTTTGCAGAGTATATTTTATTGCACCAGATCAGGACTTTCAACATTATGTAATTATAAAGTGCAGCAAAGGAAATCCCAGTATAGTAAACTGAAACTACTATCTCTTCTCTAGAATGACCTTTACATAAAACAACGCCACCATGTCCTCTCCAACTTGTACTTTAATAATGAAAATGTCGCACTACAGTAGGATAATTTCAGCCAGAAACGTGTATTATGAAATGTTCCTGTTTCAGCATACATTTCTTTACTAGACGGCTCGTTGAATTTGAATCAGGTGCACATCAAAAGGGATGTTTTTATTCGTTTAATTTATCTATGTATGGCGGGATAGTTAAGTTGGAAAAGATCACTGCACAATTGCGAAAAGCAATACGAAAAAAAATGTGTTCGCTAAATTGTATGACGTAGTGTTTACACGATCGAACCAGGATCATTACACAACTGTCTACTTTCCTCCAAAAACAGCCATAACTGTAATTGATATCTTGCTAATACATAAAACATGATAACACTACTAATGTATCATATTTCTTACTCTAAAGATACATTTATCGAATAAGTTAACTGGAAATAAAACTGTTTTTCACTTACCGAAGACATTTTCGCGGGAAACACTGCAAATAACAACAAGAGAAGTGGCGCCACCCCATCTTAGTGGCGCCACCTTAGTGGGTGTATTAGTTGCTATTTTCAGCGTCGTCTGTTTTCGGGGCTTTTCGTAAATATTTCCGATTTTGATTCGGAACATACCGGAGAGTTCAATGGCGGCGTATTCAAGTCGGCAATGTTATGATATCGTTGGTTTGAATGTCGACTAGCTAGGATGGTCAGCGAACGTTCAGATCAGGCGTATACTTTGCGTATGAACATGTTTTGGTATCAACATATATAGTGCGTTTTTATTTTAGTGATTTAAACACTAAAAGTTACGGACAGTGTCCCTTTAACACATTTATTCGTAACTCTTGGCAAGCCGCTTGGGATTTGTCAGTTAACAATAAACTCCATTCAATTAAACCGTTACTTGGAGAATGGCGTTCTTCTAGTAGACCCATTCGTCGAGAAGAAGTTGTCCTAGCCCGGTGCAGGATAGGGCATACACGTTATACTCATTCATATTTATTACAAGGTGAGCAATTATCAGAATGTTTACCCTGCTTTGCACCCTTAACGGTCAAACACATCTTGTTGGAATGTGTAGACTTTGATCCTATGTGTCAAAGGTACTACAAGGTTAATACTATGAAAGAGGTATTTGATACTATAGATTTTAGTCTTGTTTTAGATTTCCTAAAAGAAGTCAGGCTATATAAATTATAATGATTTGTTCTTATATATATTTACTTGTTTATATACCCGTTGACGGGCATTCGTTGATTTACATATATAGTTTATATTACTACCATAGCATCCCTTATTTTATATATTTTTTATCTTTATATATTTACATTAACTTTTAATTAATACTTCATTTCTTCATCTTTCATCGGTTTTTGCGCACAATATGACATATTTAGTGTCGACGTGCCGTAAAACACCATTTATTCATTCATTATTTCATCTTCTTAGCATTACTAGTCTTTCATTTCTGTTAAGTTATGATCAAAGTTCAACGTACACATGTAGATGTAGATATAGATGTAGATGTATAGCCAATATCTGGCGCGAAAACAGGATGGCGGCAATAAATGAAACGCCGGCGACAAACCATACACGTGACAAATCTTATGCAATCGTAACTAATCGGTAATTTCCGTGTCACTCTGGTAAAGGAATCGAGATAAAAATCAATAAATCTTAATAAATGAGTTGGATGAAATACTATGGTAAAGGCATCAAAATAAACATGCGGTTATTTCCGTGATATGACATCTGTTCATCCTTTATTTCACCCGTGAGATAAAGCTTTACTGACAGGCTTATTGATACGACGAGCTAGGTATATGTCGTATCGTATATTCAAAAATAGCGTATTTATATGCAAGTATGTGATAAAAATGTTTACACGGGAAAAAAAGTAGTGAATCGCTTCTCGTTGTTTCGTAAACAATAATAGTTTGAAACAAACAGTTTAAAACAACGGTAAGCTATAATCCGTTTCGGTCGCGTGAGCAAGTAGTGTAATCATTATGTGACGTCACTCTGTGTTCCGTGCAAACCGTTGTAGCTTATCTGAATTTACGCACGCAATTGTAAAATGCTATTTGAAAAAAACGGAAAAACGAGTTTGTATTATGATTCTGGCCTCTTCTCTTTACTATATATTAAATAGACTATAACACTATCTCTTCTTCTCTCTATCCTTCTAGGCTATGCTATCGTAAGGCAGCCTGTTTGCAACCCCTGTATGATTCACATAATCTTAAATTCGTGGACTGTGTTTTATTGTCCTTAATAAATGAGTTGTATAAAATGCTATGACACGACATGGTCAGTTCAAGTAGTTATTCATGTAAAGGTCTCTATAGTGTTTCAGGTTTTATCATTTTCTTGAAAACCGTTCCCCACGTAAATATATTTAAAATAATTTCCAGTAATACAATGAGGTGAGGTTCAGTGTTACGTTTTGTTACATTTGTAAATAGTGTAGTCTACACGGTTAACTTTTTCACTGTCTACCCTGTCAACTTTTGCTCCCAAGCTTGCCGTGTCTACACAGTTTCCACACCGTTGTCTACACGGTTTACCACGCATTTTTTCCAAACTCAAATATCTCCATCAACGGACTTTCGATGGATGCATGATGCGGTTACTTACATTCTAATGGATATATATCAAATAACCCCAAACTGAACACAAATTCGGCTAGAAACGAACTTATGGTGGAAAACGGTGATAGGTCACCGCTTCAAATTTTGAAAATTGAATTCTATCAGGATTGAACGCCGATTACGGGCATTGAACGTTTAACATGGGCATAAGACGGGTATGTTTTTAAGCATCGAGCATTTAGATGCATGTCTGTTACATTGATTGATCGAAATAATGAAAATAGACAAAGGAAGAGGTTGAGTTTCAATACCCCATCTTGTTCTGTCTACACGGTTTCCAAAAAACGTCTACACGGTTTCGACTATTCGACAGTGAGGTTGCTGTATCTGTGTTGGGAACTATTTTTGTTTTTCGTGTTATTTGTTGAAAACAAACATATTTTAAGGTTCACTTGTAGTTAGAGGAGATAGAGACTAACTACATTACTCTGGGAAAATATGTTTGTTTCCAACAAATAACACGAACAAAAAAAATTAATTTCTTTATTTTTGGGGATTTAATTTTGGTTGGTGGGGGGGTGGGGGGGGGGGGGGTAATTTCTTTATTTTTAGGGATTTCATTTCGGTTGGTGGTCGTGGGGGGAGAGGATTATTTTTTTTAATTTCTTTTTTAATTTTTCGTAGCACGGAGAAATAGAGTCGAATGGAGAATGGAGAACTAGGTTCGAATGTAGAGCGGAGAACTGGAGTCGAATGTAAAACGCAGAACTGCAGATGAATGTAGAACGGAGAACTCAAGTTGAATGTAGAACGGAGAACTGGAGTCGCATGTAGATGTAGAACGGAGAACTGCAGTTAAATGTAGAACGGAGAACTCAAGTTGAATGTAGAACGGAGAACTGGAGTCGCATGTAGATGTAGAACGGAGAACTGCAGTTAAATGTAGAACGGAGAACTCAAGTTGAATGTAGAACGGAGAACTGGAGTCGCATGTAGATGTAGAACAGAGAACTGCAGTTAAATGTAGAACGGAGAACTCAAGTTGAATGTAGAATGTACAAACTGCTGTTGAACGTAGAACGGAGAACTGCTGTTGAACGTAGAACGGAGAACTGCTGTTGAACTAAGTTTGAATGTAGAATTTTCTAACCACAGATACAGGTTTAAAAAAAATCTTACATGTCTATTAAAAACAGAAGGTAGGCATCGAGGAAATCCCAAATATAGGCATCCATCTCAAAACAACAGATGCAGTGTTAGTTTATGAAGTCCCACAAACCTGGCAAATGCTGCAATCAACTCAGGAATAAATTATCTTTCCACTAATATAATTATACTTTCATATGTCCGTAACCCACCAGAAAAGCTCTGGCGCTCGTAAAACAGGATTTGATTGCAGCATATGACAGCTCTGTAGGACTTCAAAAACTAACAATGCAGATGTTTTGAGATGCATGCCTATATTTGGGATTTCCGCAATGCTTACCTTAAGTTTTATAGACATATAAGGTGTGTTTTTTTAAACCGGTATCTGTGGTTTAACGGCGGATTATTATGCTAAAGTATAAACTGTATTCTACCGCAATATAATTCTGAATTAATGTGACTGTTTATTTAACTAAATTATCGCAGTACATATCTAAATTTTTAATTTAAACCTTTCATATGAAGTTGAAAAAACAACAAATGTCACTAAGTGCTGTTTTACACGATTCTTGTGAGATGCTGATACTTTGACAGAGGTTTTATATGAATGCAAGAAATGACAGCTTCGTGCATATAAGCGTTTATTTATCCTCGGTGTACTGCACAGAGCATTTCAGCGAGTATACCTCGGTTTAAAGTCTCGTCCGAAGAGCTGGTAAGGTAGGAAATACTTTTAAATATTTCACTAATTAAGCAACGAAACCGTAGATTCGCACTGTAGCACAAGGAAATAGCAAATTAACTATACAATGAAAATGACAATACACAACACAAATAGTGTTGAAGACAGGATTACCGACTTGGAACGGTCAGTATGCAACATGGCCCATTGGTTAGCTCAAACCGATTTTAAGTGTACACAACTTCGCATTTATCCTGTCTTCAGCGCTCAAATTGACAAGACAGTGTAAATTCGGTCCTGGCTGTGACTGAACGCGTGATTGAACATGGTGGGATTTTAGTGTACATAAAAGAAAATGTACATTATAAACGTAGACAAGATATATCGAACTTGGGAAGATAGAAAGCATACGGTTGGAAATAATACTGCCGAAGTCTATATCAATTATTATTTGCTCTGTATACAGACCTCCTAGCTCACTTATACAATGGGTTGATGATTTTGAGCAGGAAATCCAAAAAGCTTTAAGTCATGAAATCATCATTATGGGTGATACAAATTATAACTTCCTAAAAGATTCACCTAAAAGATGGTTAGATTGTCCTGATACATACACTTTTACTCAATTAATACAATCTTCAACAAGGATTAATACAAACTCTTCTACCCATATAGACCATATTTACTCAAATAAACCACATAATATATGTGAAACAAATGTTCCAATATATAGTGCAAGTGACCACTACCCAGTCTGCGCAACAAGACATGCACCCTTTATTAAATCAGGTAATACACATACAGAAATAACTTACAGAAATTTTAAGAAATTTGATACAATGCATTTCAATAATAGTTTGAATGAAACGTTTGATCTTATCAATATAGAAAGTACGACAGATGTAAACTCTGGAATGATGCTATTCTTAATGTACCAGAGAAACATGCACCTATAAAAAGTAAACGAATAAAAAGCAACACACTTCCAAGTTGGTTGTTAGAATGTTTTTATTTGTAATTTTCAACAATCAATACACATTTATCTTGAACGATTTTAGCAGTAGATAAACTAGTCATCATGAGACAAAATGAACATGATTTTAATTTTGGCATCTGTGTTGTATAATGTTGTAATATGAATATGATAGACATCTGAAATATTATGTGTAATGGATCACTAAATAGAATGTTGATTATAATGTGAGGAATTGGAATATGAAGAATTGGTAAATTATCATAGTTATAAACAAAAAGACAACTTAATGATATAATAATAGCAATTGGATTGAAATATAAGCGTCCATGGAGGTAATCTCAGTTTTTAACAACGTAAATTTACATTAGAAGACAGGGTTTAATGTTAGATGTTTTTTATCTTTCATATTGAAATCTGATCAGTAGTTCATGAGAAATAAGTAGCAGTGGAGCAGACCTATTCAAACTCTTTAGAAGATGCTTCCGTTAAAGTTTCATCATCTGTGTTTAATGATTAAAGAGGTGTTGCTTGTTTTAAAACCAGACAGCACCAAAAAGGGACCATGGACCTCTATCAATCTCATTAAAATCATATCCCGGGGGCAAATTACGCTTTGATACTCTCCGCTATATTATATATTGAACAAATCGAGGGGTCAGTGCAAAACTATTGTAACAATATATGAATAAAGAAGGAGATTCAATAGTTTTGCACTGAACCCTCGAAATGCAAGTTATGCAGAAAAACTAACGAGGCGCCGCGAGCTTTCAAAAAATCAAGATTGCCGTTTGTTCCTTTAATAAAATTTAGCATCAATCAATAATCAGTGACGATAACGATTTGGAACTAGCTTGTATTCGTATACTGAGACCAGATCATAATTTGTAGACTGTATCCCTAGAATTTGCATGTATATCAAGTAGTAGAAGACCCATAAAATGTCTATATTAACAATTTGACCGAGTCCCGGTATTCTTACTAAAATACAGATGTTTTATGAACAGTAAAATGACGTTGATACACAGTCTAACACCAATAGCAGCTTTCTGAGGCCGGGATAAATATAATATAGCCGGAGCCTTAAGTATACATCTATTCTCTTTCTGCGCGGACAATCTCCTGCCAGAAGGGTAGTGCTGAATTAATTCATTCATTCACTGAATTGAGTTCTAAGACGCACCAACACATAACAGGTTATATGGCGCCTAACAGGGATGACCTAGCTAGGCTAGTTCTCCATTTACATCAAGATACAATATGAAGAATGGGCCCAGAACCTTTTTACCTGCAGAACTGCAGAGTTGCTGCAAATTCTATAGTAGACACTGCATTTACGATGGAGCCACGTTTCCACGTGTACATACGCGGTGTCATGATAGAGACCTTGATCGAGCATGATAAATATGACAAAATGAATATGAATGGTGTGGGGGTGGGGAGCGGGTCCTATCCTTCTGCATGTGACAGTGTGTTTATCAGACTGCAGTGTAAAATTCTACCCCGGCAGTGCTGAACTATTGTATATACTATTACTGTTTGTGTTTGGAAATGTGCATCTGTGCCATTCCTTTGGAGATGTCATTTAGTCTAGTGAATATCTCCCTTCCATCCTCTGCTCTCTCCCTCCAGACAGCCCTACCCTCGCCACCCCTACCAACCCACTTAGCACATTAGGTTGTTGGTGGATAGACGAATAATCTTCAACTGAAAACGTATCAATCGTATCAAAGCATACTATAGCACACCTACTGTGCAATATCTAGAGTAAAGGTCAACAGCATTTTGTTTAAGATATAGACTATCTAGGTGTTTTTTTCTTCTTTTTGGTTTTTTTGTTCTTCTTTTTTGTTTTGTCTTTTGTATTACAGCATGGATAAATAAGTGTATGTGGTAGAGTGTGTTTTTACTGTTTTAATATGTATTGTCATTACGGAACTAATAATTGCATGTGTTGAATTTATGCTAACCTTAACATTATTAGGCTAACACCCTTTAATAGTACTGGTCATAGCTGAATAGGTTTTAGAGGGAAAGTAGATTGTCACCTGACATCCAGGTGAAATCTGATTGGTCAATACGTAGTTTTAAATTAGTCTTGCAAAGAAAGTTGAAGTGTCAAGAAGTCTCTTGAAAATATAGTTTGCATCCATCTTGGATCAGTTATTTTAATCAGTTAATGTACTTGCAATATTTGCAGTGTCCATATTTATATTCTTAGAGTTTCCTAAGAATATAGGACAGTTATGTTTTAAATATAATGGTAAAATTATGTACCATGATTTGGAAGTGTTTGGAAATGGATGTAGGATTTGGAAGGTAGCAAACATATTTGTTATATTCCTTGGTCATTGTTTAATGTCATATTTCTCTATCATTGATTCCAACTGATTGATCAAGGGACAAATAATTGACAAATTACCAAATCATAGGGATTAAGATGTGATTTTAACTATGTGTAACTTTGTAATTGCCATGCATCTGTTTGCATCTATAAGACTGTGAATATAATAGTTAAATGGCATTAGATCCGTCCGTGCGTCCGTTGTCGGATATGTATATTTTATAAGTAATCATTATATGAACAAATCCACAAATTGTATATTGATGTTTGCTAGACATTTGAAACGATTGTCTGTGTCCAGTTTGTTATGATGTAGTTTAAAGGTATATGAACTAATTCAGACCTTTTATGTACAGATATATGTAGAGCTGGTGGCGAGCTGGTAAATAGAATGGCAGGAGAGATGGATGTGATGGATATAGTCTTTGTACCATATACATGTAGGTATTAATAATAACTATGTGACTATATTGCGACTATTATTTAATAGTTCATACTGCTGTTATGCGTTAAGGAATTTGTATGTTTTGCAATATGTTAATATATCCATTAACAGTAAGATTGTAATATATGTGTAATACGTGATGTTTAAAGCATTAAGTATGGGTTGTTTTAAATACATTAAGTAATTGTACGTCTGATAAACTTCATATTTATGTAAGTTATTGAGTAATTACTTAATCTGTGATATGGAATGCATATGTGTAATATTTTAGATGATTTACGTTGAGTATTGTATACTTTCAGGGATGTTTATTATTCATACCATCAATAAATGATGTTTACGGAAGCTGGCGTTTGTTTAAATGACAACCCCTTGTTATGGCGTGTGGCAAAATTAGAGCTAGCCGGGTCACGCTATAACATGTATATATGCCCATGACTACTCCTATGAAAATTCTAGTAGATTTATGCATGGCATATTTACACCGTAAGACTTTCTTAGACTTAAGTAATATGATCTTAATTGGAATTTAAATAATTGCACAAACTACTTACATCAGACAAATTATCTTTTAACAAACAATAAAAACAATTGAAGGTACAAAAGTCTGCACTGTCCTGCCAAAAAAAAAATAAGGCAATAACATAACTTGCTTTTTAAGATCATTTAGATATGTTTTCTGTTTAGCAAGCGTCCAAATGTTCAAACACGAGTCACTGAAATTGTTCAAATAGTTATGACATGTTGGTCAAAAGCAGAGGTCATAGTTACATGGAAACATTGCAAACTGGCATAAAAGTAGATATAAAAGTCGAATAGGAAATGTAGCATTCAAGGACAACCACAAACACGCACAGAAACAAACAACTATCAAAAACATGAATAACAAGCAAGGTATGACATCACAAACATAAAAGGGTTGACAATAGGTCTACCGCCTTGGAACGGTCCGTGGAAAATAATGTCGCTAGGGGTTTAAACCAGGCTATATGATGCACCAAACCTCACTCCTACTCTATTGTCATCCCATTAAAACGGGACAGTGTAAATAAAGATATCCTTCTCCGTTTATATTCTATAACAAACAAGACAGCATTAATAAATATAAGTAAAACACATAGATCATGTATATATAATATAAAAGAACAAAAGCCTAGAAACTCATTGACTTGGCAGAAGCCAGATAAATAACAGAACAAACCGTTAAGTGTACGACAAGACAAGACCAAAACATCTAACGCTAGCGTCCTAAGAGGATTTAGTTAGACGTCATCATAGGGTCCACAATCTGTCCGGTCATCGCACAATCAAAGAGGAAAGCATAGTGATGAACTGTAAAAGGGTAACCACTAAACATGCAGTGCAAAATGATAGGGTCATAACCTCTTTTGATTAACATTTTGACAATTTAATAAAGACTGTATGAAAGTGATTATGACCAAGGATCTTACGAAGTTTGTAAATCACATCACCATAGAAGTCAGGTTCTGATAATCCTTGCCATAAATTATTTTTATATTTTAAAAGTAGATCAGGGTTACGATAATAACATTTTGCAAAGGCTTTTCTAAGTTTATGGTACGGTAGACCTTCGGGGTAGCTTTTAGGTTATACTAATACTACGAATAATAAAGTCCTCAACGCCACTACAAGCTCTAGAAAAACGAATAAGTTGGGAAACATAGACCCAGTAAGAAGTAGCTCGGGGAACATTCTCATCCAAGTGGGGATAAATAACAGTATCAAAATAAAATCCCTCGGGTCATAGATTTAAAAAATATTTCACCATTTTAATAGAGAGATGTAAATCAAGAAAAGAAGCGACACTATCAGAAATGTTGAGTTGAAGTTCTTTAGGATAGATAGTATTAACCATAGTAGAAAAGAAAGGATTGTCAATGAGCAATATGTCATCCAGATAACGAGAGGTGTCATTAAAGCAGCTATCCCGCCAACAACTGCCAGCATATATGCTCATCCTTTCTAAACCTATATATATATATTTGACGACGAGGTTAATAGATAACTATGAGAGATGAGAGGTGTTGCATCTTATAATTGCCTCTCATGAACAGACTCAATAAAACAGAAACTCCTACTTTTCTCTTTTGTTTGTGTTTGTGGCTTCCAAATCTGCGACCATAGAGGCACAGTTCGTACCCTACAAACAACAATTTGTCTATAAACAGTAGTTCCATAACTGAGGAAAATATTATTTAATAGGAAAATAAGTGCTCCACATAGTGTAATTGTCTAAATTGTCGTTAGTGTTAGTAAAAAACGCTTTAATATTCTTACGGGCCAAAAATGTATTTGTTGTACATATGTAAAAATGTAAACTTGCATGTTTTAATGTAAGTCAATGGGTAACAATATGATTACACAATCACTCAACTTTTAAAGTGTATGTTCTAACCTCACTAAGCTAATGTTCATGACGATTAAATAGAGGATGTTAGATGAATGCCTGTTTAATATTAAATTATTGAAGGAGTTTATCCAGCTAGTTTAATGAATTCAATATTAAACAAGCACGAAGTCGTCGCGTCGTCGAGCTTTCAATACCAAACATTTTCATTAACAATACTTATCCGTAAGGTAACGTGCGGCTTATGGACATTTCTTATTATTACTTTTACTTATTACTGAAGCACCGTATAAAAGTTTTTATTTGTATTTAAATAGATTGACACCAACCACTCTTCAAGATCGCCTCTAGTCCCTTTAACTGTTCGTCTCAATATGGAATCAAGATCGCCTCTAGTCCCTTTAACTGTTCGTCTCAATATGGAATCAAGATCGCCTCCAGTCCCTTTAACTGTTCGTCTCAATTTGGAATCAAATTATCTCTTAACTCTTTGTCAATTGTTTTTATTAACAGTTTAATATTTTAGGCTCCTTGAAAAAAACACCATTTTTCTTAAGAATTATTTTACTTGTAATGCCCTGTTTTGTTTGGGTATTTAGTGATATCATCGATCATCATCTTATTTGAATTGCCAGCTCGCGTTTTGTTTTAACCAGAAACGAATAATATTAGAGAGTCGTTGACGTTTTATTTTATTGAGTTTCTACCGAGTTCTTCATCTTTAAGTTCTATCCAGCTGGCTTGCGGAACGTCGGTGGTTCTACCCAGGTGCCCGCCCGTGCACGAAAATTGCCCGGAGGGGCACCTGGGGTCTTCCTCCACCAGTGGAAGCTGGAAAGTCGCCATATGACCTTAGCTGTTGGTGCGACTATAAAATCCAATTCAATTCATCTTTAAGTTAGACTAATAGTTTGCGTCGATGTATTTTCACCTAGTGTTTGTTTACAAAATTCCACGTTTATCATTTTTAGAGATGCTGCACATGCAAAACCCCATATTTACGCTCCGTAATATAGGTAGGATACGTTTGTCGAATAAATTCAAAGAACGGCTTTTTTAAATTCTTCAAAGTTATTTAAGTACGACTTCAGTTTGAAAATTGCCTAAAAAGCTTGACCACCTTATATTTCACAAATCCGCTTCCTTTCCTCGTCTTTTCTTGGCCATCGATAGCAGCAATACAAAATAATTCATAATCTTCAATGTGAAAACATAAACAAGACAACCCATTGCAAAATTAGCTAGATTGTTATCCATCTCAGCATGTCCTCGGGTAATACGAAATGCAATAATCGACATTTGTTTATGGTATACACAAATACTTTACACTAATATTATTTACAGTGATATAAACTGTACGCAACTGACTTCGTACAATGATGAGACACATTTACAATTAAAACGCAATTTCCAGGCATTTACTCATCACCGAATGTTCCGAAAAAGTCATTTTTTATACCTCGCCGATACCCTCCCTCCACCCAGACCACAAAAACAAATCGTTTCATGACCGTCCATAGATTTACATATGGACCCCACTCCCACCCCTTTCCCCCCGCCCCACACCCCACCCACACACACACAAACGGTAAGATAAATGTCACACACACACACACACACTCGCTCGTTGCGGACATATTCGACATTTAACGTGTGTGCCAGTATGTACGCAGATATATTGCCAACCTACATTTACGCACAAACATATACTTGGCGGAGGAATTTGTTCACCACACTTACTAAGGCATGCGTGTAAAATCAGTCAGTAGTCTCTGAATAGCATCGTGTGACAATTATCTCAGTAGCATGAACGCACGATGAGCTAATGGCATAAAGGTTACAAGGCAAGTAACTCCGTGTATCTCGTTTTCCCTTGCGATATACTAGTCGTCAACCCTTAACCTTTTAAAGCTTTCCCAGTTTTGCGGGTTTGCGGGCCAGCCAACAATTGCGGGTCACAATATGCTTTTAAAACAAAGTTGATAGTTGCACTCAATGCAGTTAGACAAATACTGGAATAAAAACAAAACATAACAAATAATAATATAATTTAGCACTGATTAACGTTTTTAATAATTTAAAAAAAACCATTGATTTGAATGACTTGTTTTATGGCAGTTATTGGGTAATGAGAACAACTCTTGAATCAATACACGCATAGGCATATGGACAAGGGGTCTGGTCTTTGAGAGGGGTGGGTTTGGTGGGATCTTAATCATGTTTTGCCACTCTTGCCAATGTTTTGCCAAATTATGGTCTCTAATACAAAGGTTAATGTTTCATCAACATATCTCAGGTCATTAGTCCGTTGATTCGCAAATTTCAAAGTTGAAGAGGCGGATAATTCTGCCTAAAGCATATCCGAGTTATGTGATTTGTATCAGTCGGTTTCATTTATAATAATTAAGACATGTGCATAAGCCCCTCCTTTATCTTAAAGCACACGCCGAATTTCATGAGAAATATCTCAACAATGAGAAAAATGTTCCAATACAAATCACGGCACACAAACGCAATGGCACCGTAGGTCCGCGCTTTACCATAAACAAAGATCAAATTAAACAATACAAAACGCAGAGAATGGTGAAGACAGGGTTACCGACATGAAAAGGTCAGTAGGAGATATGGCCTAAAGATTAGCTTAGCTGTATTAGTACACAACATCGCTATTACTCTGTCTTCAGCGCTCAAATTTGACAAAACAGTGTAAATAAAAGTACATCCCATCAAAAGAAAACCTCTAACAATGAAGTCCACATCCAGAGAAATTAGCAAATTATACATACATATGTTAATTGTAAATAAATATATATATATATATATAAACTATATTTAGAAACACCTCAGGATGTATCCAGACTTTTACTAACAGTCACAGTAGTTGCAGCCAAAGAGAAAACAATATAGGTACGACCCGAAAAACTGAGGGACATATGTTCATGCACTTGCCTCCCCTTTCAGGTTTTCAGAAGGTGAAATCATCTTAGAGCCCCACGATGTTGTCTGGCCATAGTTCAAAAGAAAAATGAAGCGTAGACATTGACTTTAGATGGATCAATCACCAAGCACTAAAGGTTCGTATCAAGGCGTAAACCCACACTCGCACGATTCAGGTTTTGCGGATGGGCAGACAGACAGACTGAAAGATGGAAGGTAAACGTACTGTCTCCCCAGTTAAGAACGATAGGACCGGTAAACAACTGAAAACAAACAGATTATCCATTTACAATGACACTATACCAATTACCAGTTAAGTGATCGAATGCAGTCCCATAACAATTGTTGATGACATTCAACAACAATGTTGTTAAAGAGACCCAATGCGCGTATGTTTATTGTCATAACTTCGAATATTCCATCTTGTCTATTTGAAACAACAGGGGAATACACCCAAACAAACAGTCCGTGATATTTTTAACAAAGTAGGTAAAGAAGTTGAACAGGAAATGTAGCATTCACAGTACACAGTCAGACACAGTCAACCACAGTCAACCACAGTCAAACACAGTCAACCACAGCCAAACACATTCAACCACAGTCAAACACAGTCAACCACAGCCAAACACAGTCAACCACAGTCAAACACAGTCAACCACAGTCAAACACAGTCAACCACAGCCAAACACAGTCAACCACAGTCACACAGTCAACCACAGTCAAACACAGTCAACCACAGTCAAACACAGTCGACCAAAAACACGCATTAAAAACCAAAATTACAAGAATTAATAGAAGCAAAGTATGCGACAGCACACCCATAAAAGGGCTGAATATATGGTCACCGTCTTGGAACGTTCAGTAAAATGGCTGCTAGAGGTTAAACCGGATTCTAGGGTGCACCAAAACTCACTATTACCCTAGTATCATACTATTAGCATCTAAATATCATACTATTAGCATCTACATATCGTAATATTAGCATCTACATATCATACTATTAGCATCTAAATTAATTACGACAGTGAAAATAAAGAAATCCCTGCCAGGTATATCCACTAACATACAAGGCAGCAATAATAGTTGATATTAGTTGTTTCACTATATTTGATAATAAAGAGGGATAATATTATTGATATTGTTACAGCTTTTAAGAGTTAGAATTACAGATTTTACTAAGACTATAATATTTATATAATAATCCGATAGCATGCTTCACTTATCGACATACCTCGCGTATCGATAAGCCAGGCAACCAACGCAGTCCAGACTCTATTGTACCTATACCTTTACGACGTCTAAATGGTTAAAAGGCGGAGGGACTATAAACCTTAAAAATATATACACACACCCACCCACCCACGCACGCACAAGCGCACGCACATGCACGCACACACACACACACACACACACACGAGGAAAACACCGTTGATACAACTTTTTTCCTCCAAAGGTGTGTTGGAAGTACACTGGAAACTTATCAAATGGAATATTGATCGAATATGATTGATTCCGAATTTATTATTGCTGTCTGCAACCTAGCTTTGTTTTTTTTAATGCACATCACACAACTTTGATAAAGTACTGTCACAAACATGAATACGTCTTACATTACAGTTTGAATATTAAGTGGTTTTTAACCCGGGGCTAGAGGTGGTGAGCGATAGCAAGCATATTTCACTACCCTTCATGAACAGTCTTATTCAAACCGAGACTGCAATATTTTGTATGTGTCGTGTTCGGCCGTTTCCAAAGGTCCATTATCATACTCTTTTAATATATGTTATATATATGTATATTTTTTATTTATCTTCTTTTTGTTTCACTTTCTTATATATATGCTCGTATATACCAGTTTGTAACATAATTTATTAATATGCTGCATAAATTCTTTTTAATAGTCATTATATTGGTGGAAATGATTTTTATATATGTATATTGTAGGATGTTAAATGTATATACGTTTTTTGAATAAAATATGTTTAAACTAAGCTGACATCATAGAAGTAGATATACAAGTAGAACAGGAAACGTGGCATTCAAGGACCACAGTCAACTAACAACACGCATAGAAACAAACAACAATAACGAACTCGAAGGTGAATAAAATGCAAGTTATATGATATCACCAACATAAAATGATTGACAATAGGGCTACCGCATTGGAACGGTCAGTGGCAATGAAGGCTGGTGGTGGTTTAAACCAGGTTTGAGGCACCAAACCTCACTCTTATCCTATGTTTATCCCAATAAAACGATAAAGTGTAAATAAAGATATCCCCGCCATGCTATATCTTCTAACAAAGTATGAAGCATTAATAGGCACTGTAAATATAACACAAATATGCTGATGTATATATGAATATAAAAAGCATAGAAAGCCACAATGCAAGTAATCAGCGACTCTACATGACAATACTGGAGACAAACATAAAACGTTACCGTCCTCTCTGGATATAGGTAGACGTCATCATAGGGCCAATTTTATGTGTTTTTACTAGTAGATTCATATATGCAATTTCGAAAGTAATACCATTCTGTGAAAATCGAAATTTATATGTTTATCGGGACTTCAAAACTATCATAATGTTCTTGGGTTTCATACAAAAATGCAAAATGTGCAAATGCACTAAACATGTTGAGTTTAAACATACTTTGGGGCTTTAAGAATGACTTGTTTTGTGATCGATTTGCATTTCATTGAATTATATGCATTACTGACAGCAACAAGGAATTACAGGCGTGATAGTTTCACTATTTTAAAATATTAAAAAATAATTACAATATCTAGAGAGATAATACATTATGGCATCCACTTACTATGAGGAAGAATACTTATTTACCGAGGAGAAACTTGAGCGCTATTGTTAGTTTACCAAATATTTTTAAAATTACAAATTACTGGTCAACATATAAACCTTTGTCTTGGAAGTACATCGAAATGGACTCTCATTACATGTTGTTTTGAAAAGAAGTCGAAATGAGTAAAGCATTTGATGCTGTATTTGCAATTCCCAAAAAGCATCTACCAATTGTCAATACTAAATTTGCGAAGGGCAAAGGCAGTTAGTAATAATACATTGAATATAAACAGAGCTGAATCGAAATCGGCAACTGACAATGACAGTTTCTCAAAAGCAACTAGAAATCAGCATTTAATTAGTTGCAAATTGAAGTTGCTGTGAAAGTACGGAAAGTGTTAGCATGAAATGCATTCTTGAGTGAAAACAATGCGGAAAAAGTAGTATTTGTATCTTAAAAGAACGAGCTGTCATGATTATATAAGTTTTGCCGGATTTGAACTTCGGAAGGAATTAAGCTTGTGTGCTAAGTTTGAATGAAAGCGGTAGTGAATTGGACGTTTTTTCAGAGATGACAATATCAAATTATGAAATGTTCATCCATTCAAGTGGTGTAACTGTGGTACAAAATTACGGATTTGACTGGATTTCTATAAAGTTAACTTGATTTCATTTATATAAATCCTGACCAAATTTGAGTGAACTTGGATAAACTAATGAACTTGCTGAGGCAGACAGAAAACAAACATTATCACAATATACCACGACTGGTGCCTTCGGCTTAGGTGAACTAAATTGCCATCAGCTGTTGTATTTACTAAATTGCCATCAAATGTTGTCTTTAATATCATGAACAGACACTAAACTGTTAGGACGAAATGACAAATGGTATAAATCCAGACAATGCCGATTCTGTATTACAAAGAACATTATACATATATCTAACATGGTTTATGAAAATACTCCATGCTGTTTGGCTATTGATGAGTTTTTTAAAAAGCTATATATATCTCAGACGTCACCTTCTTCTACCGTTAAAACGTTATTTTAAACGATTTTCAACGTCGAAAAACATCCAAAACAACGATTACTTTATTTTAAGGCAAAGTTATGTTCAAACAACAAATTGAACTTGTTAGAAACACGATCAAGCTGTATATATCCTTCGTTTGGTGCTGATAGATGGACGTAAAATGTAAGTTGTGAGAATGTGTTTGTATTATGTTCAATCGCTCGAAAATGTGTCTACCGAGTCACTGAGTACTTGCATCCATGTCAGATAAGAAATAAAATATTTCCAGCGGGTTTACATTGTGCGAGATCAAAACCTGGTGTTTGGGACTTGAAACACATTGAAACCGCGGGTCTACGGCCCTTGGTATCGATGGTCTTCAAGTCCCGCCCACCAGGTTTTGATCTAGGACAATATAAACCCGCTGGAAATATTTTATTTCTTTAATTGAAATGTAACAGTTCTGCATATTGCAATGTGATCATGTCGTTATCACATGCAAACATTTAACAAAATATGTATGACAAAATGTAACAGTACCTAAGAAAGTGTTTGCGTATTATTGCTCTGTGATCATGTTGACGTTATCATACGGCACATTTTACAAAGTATGTATTTTGTGGCCCCGTATTTTACTTAATTATCTTTGAAAAATGAAATGTTCCACAATTATTTTCATGCAAATATTTAACATTGACTTTAGAATCTAACTATCGCCTAACCATTATACTTGATAATATAATTTCAATTCTTCTTTCAGCAAAAATTCATCTTTCTTTCATCATCCTTGGCCATCGATCGCAACTTTATAAACACATCAAACACATTAAAGGCAATACATATCTATATTGTAAAATCCATCTTAATATGTCCTCGGGTAATACGCAGTGCAATAATCGATGCTTGTTAAGGGTATAAAATAGTTTACACTCAGTTCAATTCAATTCTTTATTCGGCACAAACGTTGCAATATTTTTCGCCAATACCATACAGGCGGTTACAGTTCAGTACAATGAGAAGAATATGTTGTAAATGTACATGATATGAGTCAAACATGTATGATAAGTATATAACTTACACATTTGAAATATGTTTTTGATTCATTTGTGCTGTAATTTATATTAATTAATATCATGCATTACTATGTTGAAAATAATACACTAATATTAAATGCAGCCGTTTATTTACACATTTGCTCAATGAAAAATGAATAAGTAATACATGTAACAAATAAATTAAAAATGAATAAGTAATACATGTAACAAATAAATTAAAAATGAATAAGTAATACATGTAACAAATAAATTAAAAATGAATAAGTAATACATGTAACATGTAATTGATTAATACTGTTTCTTATACGGTTTATTTACCTTACAGTTGTTAATATAAAAATAATAAATGGTTATCATATTCCAGTGTGTGTAAAGCAGGAATACTTGTACAACTGTACACGTTGAATCATGCATTTAGATTTTGCCTAGAATCCATTACTTTTAAATTAATTACGGCGTTATAGAACCTCTTTTAAGTTTAACGTTCATTATAATAGCATGATACGATTCCTGCTTTTAAAACAATTACTCAATTCCACAAACATTCTCAGTATATATATCGACTAACAGGACACTAATATCACTATTGTCCACATAAATGCTTTGGATTTATGTATCTCGCTTGAAGTATCGCTTCGCCGTTACATTATCAACAGTCATAGTCTGAAATATAAAATAATTAATAAAAGCCGATATAAATATAGATATAAAAATCGAACAGGAAATGTATGTAGCATTCAATGACCACACAACCAAAACCACGCATAGAAACAAAGTACCCCTTGGACCGCATAATATTTAATGGGAGAGAAATGTAGCCTTCAAGAATCACAGTCAACAAAAAACACGAACAGGAACAAAAAACAATTACACAGATGAATAAAAGGCAAGATATATCATCACACACATAAACGGGTTGGCAATAGGGCTACCGCCTTGGAACGGTCAGTGGCGAAAGAAAGGTCGCTAGGGCTTTAAACCCGGTTGTAGTGTGCACCAACCCTCACTCTTAACATATTGTCATCGCAATACAACAGGTCAATATAAATAAAGCCATCCCCGCCAGGTTATATTTCCTAACAAACAAGGCAGCTTTAACAGACAATATAAGTGTAACATATAGATGATCATGTATATATGAAGATAAAAAGCTTAAAAAGCCACAAAGCAAGTACTCAGTGACTTGGCAAAAGCCAGAGCAACATGAGAACAAACCGTTAAGGGTACGACCCGAAAATATTTAAGACAAACATCAAACGCTACGGTCAACTATGGCTACGGAGCAAGCAATCTTCATTTCAGAACAGTTTACATTTAACTGCAAATATTTCGAAAACGTATGACTGCATCCTACTTCTATTATGTTAGCATATATGACTTATATGTCGATTACCTAATCACTAAGTCCAATTTATGTTTATGTCAATGTATTAGGTTTAAAATTAATGACTCATTAATGAATTATGCGACCTGCACCTCACGGATTAAATTTCCGTCAAAGATGTAACTTGACAGATAGGTCATAAAGAGATTATTAAGAAACCGTAAATTATAATTCAATAACAATTTATTTAGCTCCGGGGATTAAGCACCTTAACATTAGTTTTGAAGAATAAATAAAAACTTATAAAGTTAAAACTTCGTTCAGTGTATTACACAGTTACTTACCTTGAAATAACAGTATGTTCTACGGTTTTAAATGTGTTTAGTAATTGCTCCCGGATATGTTTATTGTTGCAGCAGGTGAGATCAACCTTTTTAACCTTTTCAACGAACCGGGGTTTGTACACTTTATGTGGGCAAATAACGGTGCTTTAGAAACCAAAAAAGTGAATGTTAGCTTATTAACTTGCCAAGTCATTGAGTACCTTCTTTGTGGCTTTCTAGGCTATTGTTTGTTTTATTTATATATACACGAGTAATTTTGTGGTTTACTTATATTGTTTATTAATGCTGCCTTGTTGGTAAGAGGATAGCTCATGGCGGGATTTCTTTATTTACACTGTCCCGTTTTATTGGGATGACAGTAGGGTACGTGTGAGGTTTGGTGCAACCTAGAACCTGGTTTAACACAACCCTTTTTGTGTATGTGCCGTCATATGCCTTTACATTGCCATTCATGTTTGTCGTTTTGCGTGTTTTTGGGTTTACTCTGTTCTGTGAAAGCTGCATTTCCTGTTCGACTTCTCTTCTTATTTGTACTCATATAAACCAATATAGTACAACTGCGCTGTATAATGCTACCTATAGCCCATAGCTGATATTTAAATCAGATTAACACATAAGTTCACGTTCTAGTAATTTTCAAATCTAGATATCAGAAATTGTAATGTGTTCTGTAAGATGTCGGTTAATCTTAATTACCTGTACCAGCTCATCATTTACTATCTCTCTCACTATAGTTGGAGTCTTTCCATCCTTTTGTGTCACTGTAGCAGTCAGTTTGCCGTCAGAGAAGGTAACAAGTCCCTAAAGGAGTAAAGACACAACTATAATTCTACAAATATTGTTCGCATATGTTTCTTAAACTTTACCATGGCCCATGCTGCCAACAAAGAAAGGAATATACTACAACTAAGTACGTACGTCTTAGATGAATATTTATAAAAAGCTTTTAATTGAGTTTAAAATAACTAATATTTTGTCCGCGATTTGTATAAACAGTGAATAAAACTGTTGATTCACTAAGGACATCAGCCGGGGTAATGTCCATAAACGAGTGATACTTGAAATCGTGTCCAATACCCATTTTTGCACCGAAATGCATTCGTCCATGTAAATAGTTTCGATAGTTGAAGTAGGTTCATAATAGTATTTATTATATAACCTATAAATAGACGCGTTTTCATTGGCTAAAAAGTAATTTTTTAGAAAAAATATCTAGCGATATTGACCTGTTTTTTTGATATTGACCTGTTTTTTTGATATTGACCTGTTTTATATAAAAAAAAAATTGATATTGACCTGTTTTATATAATTGTAAATTGAGGGTTATATAATAAAACAGTTATGGACTTTTCAGCTGTTATACATGATGTTGATATGCACCAAAAAATCATTATTGACCTCGGCTATCGCCTCGGTCAATAATGATTTTTTTGGTGCATATCACATCATGTATAACAGCTGAAAAGTCCATAATTGTATAATGTAATATTCATAATAATTTTACAACAGATGTTCACCGTTTCTAAGCCTACTGACGACCCAGGCGTGGTAGTCGTCTGAATTCTCTATTTCCCGTGAATGCATGTGTTAATAATTCTCCTAAACATGTTCGTGAGCTTGTTGATAAATTAGTTTCACCTAGTATACTGAATTACTCAGTGTAGGGCAGACAAGACAAGATCGAAGACAAACATTTAAAGTTACCATCCCTTTCACTAGTTAGATTAACATCATCGCAGGTCCACAATCTGTCGGTCATCGCACAGTCAAGAAGGTAATCATAGTGTCGTCGAACTGTAAATGGGTCTACCACGAAACATACAGCGCGTTGTAAAATGATATGAACGTAACCTCTTTTAATAAGATTCTAACTCTTTTAATGAGATTGTATGAAAGTGATAATGACAAGAATATTTCGAAGTTTGTAAATCACGTCACCAAAGAAGACAGGTTATGATAGTCCTTGTCAAATTACGGAACATAACGATATTTACGTCGGAACTCTTGTCTTGATTTTCGAAATTCCAGTATTTTTTGTGGAAAACTTAAGATAATATAACTTAAAACCAACTTAAATACCATCTAGTGTACTGATTAGACGATATAGTCGGTATATTAAGGTTGCATTGTTTTATGGTGATGCTGATCATATTATATATAGTAATTTTAACTATGAAATGTAAAGGTGAATATCTGACGTCGCGTCATAAGTTTTTTATCTTCGTGAGTAAAAATTTAATTAAAAGCAAGACAAACATCCCACCAAAAGGCAATTTTACAATATGTTTCATTGAATCTACATAAAGGTTTAATCAAACATAGACGTTCGAGCAGTTAAAAAGAACGTAAACGAGAAAACTCGTTGATATCATTTAAAGTATTACCGTTCCGGACTCTCCTAACTGTTCTCCAAGTTTAAACGAGTCCTTTTGTGACATCGGCCCTACAGACATGGCCACGGTTATGGTGTCTTCGTTCACTGATATTTCCATATGTAACGTCGTATTCAATGCAACCTTCTTCTTCAGAAAGCCAACAGCTTGTTATGGAAGACACAAAATAGGTTTATAGGTTAGATGGAAAATTGAATTGAATTTGGTTTTACGGCGCACCAACACATGAAAGGTTATATGGCGCCTAACAGGAATGAACATGCCAGGCTCATCCTCCATTTACATCAAGATAAAATATGGAGAATGGGCCTAGAACCTTCTAACGCGCAGAACTTCAGAGTTGCTACACATTCTATAGTAAACACTCCATTTACGATGGAGCCACGTTTGCATACACAGTGTCATGATGAAGACCTTAAACGAGCATGATAAAAAATGACAAAATGAACATGAAAGGGCGGAGCTGGGGATCTTATCCCTCTGCCTCTAGCGGGATTTGCAGCGGTTGTATTCTATCTCGGCATCCACACGTGAATTTGTATACAAAATATCTAAATCGTAATATTCCGTTTAATCTTCTCGTGAGCTATTGTTTGTATCATTAGCCAGAAAATAACGCTCGATACGAGGCAATATAAAATAATAGTAGATGCTCATTTAAATACAAGTTTTTAAAAAAGGTCACTTGCATGGTGCAGGTAGACTTACTCGGTATATTATTGTTTATGAAAAGTTTTCGTCTAGAAAACTCTACAATTTGGCGAGCTTTCTTTGCTTAATTTATAAGTATTTTTCATATGTTTAGTTAAAGCTTCAAGAATTACTTGTTTTTTTGTGATCGGAGTATATTGTTATTAAATTATATGTACGCGTAATAGCGAAATTGAATAAATAAAGTAATAGTTTTTTATTTCAAAATGTTAGATAATAAACATACCCATTGCATCTAAGAACGCTTCAAAATTGTCATTTTTATATACTGTCCATTTTCCTTCAAACACACTTTTAACTTGGTCTGCCATGATCAGTGTTGAAACTTATTGAAGTATTGAGAAACTGTTTGCCTATGTGAAACTTGTCTTTAAATATGCACAGCTAATACTCCAATACGTCGCAATGTTGACTCGATTAAAGGTTATATGTCAAGTTATGTAGGACGCAGATTACTTGTTTGAGTTAAAAGGTAGGTCGCTGATTATAATTTGCTGGTGTCCTATGTCAAGTTATGTAGGACGCAGATTACTTGTTTGAGTTAAAAGGTAGGTCGCTGATTATAATTTGCTGGTGTCCAGTATACTGTCACTATTTGATTTGATAAGTATGCGTCTTGCAGCATATCATTCAAAAGCAGGTCGCAAAGATGTGACAAAATATTAGTCAAAGGTCGAAACTATGCTTATGTATTTATAATTGAGCGTTCAGATTGTAAAGCAACTTGTCCTTTAGCTGTGTGGTTTACGCAAGTGTAATTCCAAGTTCCCTTGCCAACAATACCAGTTTTATAGCTGCATGTATTTTTAACCTCATAAATTGTTCATTTAGAAACACCTGCTCGTATACTAGCGTAAAAATGGTAGGAAGAAGAGCTACAAATACGGAAGAAATACGGGGTTATGTTAAGACTAGCTATCAATTAAATGTTTGTACAAAATACTTTAATCATGAAGTGTGTAGTGTTTATGGAGAGAATCAAGTTTCCTATGCAACTGTTACAATGTGGATTGCTAAATTTAAAAATGGAATAAAGTTAATTAAAGATGCCCCTAAATCTGGAAACCTCGGACTGTGTCAGTGGCAAATAGCATGAAAAAGTGAAATATATCGTAAACGGTGACGCCAGATACATTACGCGGCAAACAGCTAGGCTTGTTGGGATCTCATCAGGAGCTGTGCACAACATTTTGAGAAACCATTTGAAAATGCGAAAGATTTGTACCAGATGGATTCCACATTCGCTAACTGAGGAGCAAAAGCAAACACGTGTTTCAATGGCTAAAAAACTGTTAAAAATGTTCTCAAAATACGATAAACGGCGATTTGTGGACATAGTGACAGGTGATGAGATATAGGTCCATTTATTTGAGCCGCAACGTAATGTTTCTAATAAAATATGGGCTACGATAAATTGCGGAATACCTTGTATCGCCAAACGCACCGTTAGTGTGAAGAAGATAATGTATGCATATTATTTACTACTCAAAGTCTAGCCATCCAATTCCTGTTTCTGCATTCTACAAGAGAAAAGTGTTACAAAAGTTAGAACGTTACATCTTAAAACGCCGACCTGTAACAGGCTTGCAGCATATCAAACTACAGCACGACAATGCTCTAGCACACAAGGCGCATATTGTCACGACTTTCCTGGACAATAAAAAGGTCACGGTTCTACCACATCCCCACCCGTACTCTCCAGACCTTGCTCCTTGCGACTTTTTCTTGTTCCTCCGACTTAAAAAACACTTATCTGGGAAAAGATATACAGCGCGGAAATATCTCGAGCAGCAGTTTACCAGTGCCTTGCCAGTATACCCAGAGAACAGTACGAGAACGCGTTCCAGGATTGGATTTGCCGTTTAAAAATGTGAATACCTGTTCATTGGGATTACTTTGAGGGAATGAAATTTAAAAAATGATCAAAATGTTTGTTATTATGTTTGTATAAACTCGATTGCATTACAATCCGAACGCTCCTCGTACTATATACTTTCATATGAAAATGTGGATTAAGTTTAAACCTTTTATTTTCATACAAATCAGCTTTTAATTTCATTGTTATGTGACACTGACGGGCTACTTTTTTAAATGTCAAAACAAAGTTTTATTTAAGTTTGTTTATTTGTTTAGTGTTTTACGTCATTTTCAACACATGTAAGGTTATACATGACGCTTTCTTGTGGTGGCGGCAGACCACCCACTTTTCCTGGGTAGTACTGGACACCTCCCGCTACCCGTTATAATCGACATTTTCTCACGTTTTATTTAAGGCAATATCTATTAAATGTATAGCCTGTCATTAGATTTTAAATGGTTAACCTAAGAGTTGTAGTCTGTCAAGTATTTTCAGAATTGTCAGTTTACCGGTTGCGCTGTAAACCTTCTCGCCTCTCACCGCTGCGGGTTCGAATCCCAATGGGAGCTCGACTTGTAAGTGAGGAAGTGTCGATTTTTACGAACGGTCGATTTTCTTTTCTGGTGGAGGCAGACCACCCACTTTTCCTTGTACAGTAATTTCTACCCAGGAAAAGTCGGTGGTCTGCCTCTACCACAAAAAAAAATCGACCACTGGTTCTACCCAGGAAAAGTGGGTAGTCTGCCTCCACCACAAAAGAAAATCGACCGTTATATATAACCTTACATGTGTTGAAAATGGCGTAAAACACAATACAAACAAACAAACAAATATCTTCTTTTTTTTCAGAAAGCTGGTATAAATGTAGCGTATATCATTGAACTGGAAATCACTTAACTAATATATAGATTTTTATTCTCCTTCAAGCATAGGAGAGCATACATAGTATACTGGCAAGTATACAACAATGATAGTTGTTCTAGTTCCTGCAGACAAAGCCTCTAACAATACCAAGTGCATGATGTCATTAATTGCTGGAGAAGGACATTGTTTCACAGCATGACTATAAAGGTTTCTGTAATTAAAAGCTAAATAAACTTCCTACTTCCATTTCGTCACAAAAATCCACACAAAGTAGGTTTGATATCAAATTCAAGTTCATGTACCACTACTAATGTATCAAAGAGGTTGTCTCATTATTAAAGAACAAGTAATAAAATATTGTGAAAAGGGTATTGAATCAATATGTTTTGGTCGATCACGAACTCCGAAGAAGTCATTGATAAGCTATGGTTTAAACATTTCCAAGCACCTGCAACTTCTCCATACTATACACTACTCTTCCACATAACCGGATCAGAATGAAATTGATTCAGGTTATTCAGAAGACATTTGCTAGAGAAGGATACTACTTATAATAATGCCAGAGCTTTGCTTACAAACTCCGGATCCGCTAATGGTAATTATAGTATGGTTATATAAGTCTACTGATGTTTGTAGAGCGTTATATTTTGTTCTAATTATCATCTTTACGGTAAAACAGATTACGGCTATATTGTTTGTATTCCACAGGAAGCTAAGTGTGCACCACCTGTTGCAGATTTGTTTTTATTCTGTTATGAAAGATAGTTTATGCCGAGTTTGTCACCTGCTAGTCACGGTGATATTTAATATTGTTGCACTTAGTATGCATTACGATATATAGACGACATATTCAATAGTTATAATTCGTTTTTACTTTATGATTTATCAACCAGAGTTCACGTTGGATAAAGCTAACAATATAACCTCACGATTTCAAATACATACATGCTAAAACACGTGATAAAAGAAATGACTTGAACTCTGACATTGTTAACTATCTACATTTGGGTGGAGATGTACTGTGGAATGGTCTTCGTGCTACATATTATGAGATATGTACCTCTCAGCTCATTCGCTTTGCTAGAGCTTATAACATTGATAAGGACTTCAATGATCATAATTAAGTTATTACAAGTTAACATCTTCAGCAAGGTGTTCGCTATCACAAACTACGTAGATCTTTCTAAACGTCTGAACCCCTTTAATAGAGCGGTAGATGCTAAAACCTTATCCATCGGGGTGTTTGGTGCATCAGTGTAACTCTGTACTTATAGATAGATCAATTATTCACTATCACAACAATTACACATCCTCATACATCATTACATCAGAATTACATTGCTACAACTAGTTTCTAAACATCTTATTAATAGTATGTACTCTTATTGTAGGCAAATTGTCACTGTTATCAGTAAAATAAGGTCATAGGCCAACAAGTAGATCACACGTGTTCAGCGTGGCCTTTTGAAATGAACTTACAAACTACATAATCAGAAATCAGAAAATGAAAATCGGTTTAAAATAGTTTCTTAGTTCATAGTTCAATTTATATTTTAAACGTATTGTTTTCAGTACCTGAATAAACAACATGGGTAATTAGCTCTACTGGCCAAGGGCCAGCAGAGCTTATGAGATGGTGTGTTGTCCGTCCGTCCGTCCGTCCGTCAGTTAACTTTTGCTTGTGTACACTCTAGAGGCCACATTTCTGAGGCAATCATCATGAAACTTTGTCAGAATGTTTGTCTCAATGAAATCTCGGTCAAGTTCAAAAATGGGTCATGTGGGGTCAAAAACTAGGTCACTAGGTCAAATACTTGAAAAAAACTTGTGTACACTCTAGAGGTCATATTTGTTACCCAATCTTGATGAAACTTTGTCAAATTGTTTATCTTAATTATATCTTGATCAAGTTCGGAAATGGGTCACATGAAGATAAAAACTAGGTCACTAGGTCAAATATTGGAAAAACCTTGTGTACACTCTAGAGGCCATATTTTTGACCCGAGCTTGGTGCAACTTTGCCAGAATGTTTATTTTAATTGTTTGTCTCAATGAAATCTCGGTCAAGTTCGAAAATGGGTCATGTGGGGTCAAAAACTAGGTCACTAGGTCAAATATTGGAAAAACCTTGTGTACACTCTAGAGGCCATATTTTAGACCCGAGCTTGATGCAACTTTGTCAGAATGTTTGTCTTAATTATATCTTGGTCAAGTTTGAAAATGGGTCACATGGAGTTAAAAACTAGGTCACTAGATCAAATACTTGAAAAACCTTGTGTACTTTCTAGAAGCCGTATTTCTGACCCAATCTTGATGAAACTTTGTCAAAATGTTTGTCTTAATTTTATCTTGGTCAAGTTCAAAAATGGGTCACATGGTGTTAAAAACTAGGTCACTAGGTCAAACTTTGGAAAAACCGTGTGTACACTCTAGAGGCCATAATTTTGACCCGATCTTGATGAAATTTTGTCAGAATGTTTGTCTCAATGAAATCTCGGTAAAGTTCAAATATGGGTCATGTGGAGTCAAAACTAGGTCACTAGGTCAAATACTTGAAAAAACTTGTGTACACTCTAGAGGTCATATTTGTTACCCAATCTTGATGAAACTTTGTCAAATTGTTTATCTTAATTATATCTTGATCAAGTTCGGAAATGGGTCACATGAAGTTAAAAACTAGGTCACTAGGTCAAATATTGGAAAAACCTTGTGTACACTCTAGAAGCCGTATTTCTGACCCAATCTTGATGAAACTTTATCAAAATGTTTGTCTTAATTTTATCTTGGTCAAGTTTAAAAATGGGTCACATGGTGTTAAAAACTAGGTCACTAGGTCAAACTTTGGAAAAACCGTGTGTACACTCTAGAGGCCATAATTTTGACCCGATCTTGATGAAATTTTGTCAGAATGTTTGTCTCAACGAAATCTCGGTCAAGTTTAAATATGGGTCATGTGGGGTCAAAAACTAGGTCACTAGGTCAAATACTTGAAAAAACTTGTGTACACTCTAGAGGTCATATTTGTTACCCAATCTTGATGAAACTTTGTCAAATTGTTTATCTTAATTATATCTTGATCAAGTTCGGAAATGGGTCACATGAAGTTAAAAACTAGGTCACTAGGTCAAATATTGGAAAAACCTTGTGTACACTCTAGAGGCCATATTTTTTACCCGAGCTTGATGCAACTTTGTCAGAATGTTTGTCTTAATAATATATTGGTCAAGTTTGAAAATGGGTCTCATGGGGTTAAAAACTAGGTCACTAGGTCAAATACTTGAAAAACCTTGTGTACACTCTAGAAGCCGTATTTCTGACCCAATCTTGATGAAACTTTGTCAAAATGTTTGTCTTAATTATATCTTGGTTAAGTTCAAAAATGGGTCACATGGTGTTAAAAACTAGGTCACTAGGTCAAACTTTGGAAAAACCGTGTGTACACTCTAGAGGCCATATCTTTGACCCGATCTTGATGAAACTTTGTCAGAATGTTTGTCTCAATAAAATCTCGGTCGAGTTTAAAAATGGGTCATGTGGAGTCAAAAACTAGGTCACTAGGTCAAATACTTGAAAAAACTTGTGTACACTCTAGAGGTCATATTTGTTACCCAATCTTGATGAAACTTTGTCAAATTGTTTATCTTAATTATATCTTGATCAAGTTCGGAAATGGGTCACATGAAGTTAAAAACTAGGTCACTAGGTCAAATATTGGAAAACCCTTGTGTACACTCTAGAGGCCATATTTTTGACCCGAGCTTGATGCAACTTTGTCAGAATGTTTATCTTAATTGTTTGTCTCAATGAAATCTCGGTCAAGTTCGAAAATGGGTCATGTGGGGTCAAAAACTAGGTCACTAGGTCAAATATTGGAAAAACCTTGTGTACACTCTAGAGGCCATATTTTAGACCCAAGCTTGATGCAACTTTGTCAGAATGTTTGTCTTAATTATATTTTGGTCAAGTTTGAAAATGGGTCACATGGGGTTAAAAACTAGGTCACTAGGTCAAATACTTGAAAAACATTGTGTACACTCTAGAAGCCGTATTTCTGACCCAATCTTGATGAAACTTTGTCAAAATGTTTGTCTTAATTTTATCTTGGTCAAGTTCAAAAATGGGTCACATGGTTTAAAAACTAGGTCACTAGGTCAAACTTTGGAAAAACCGTGTGTACACTCTAGAGGCCATATTTTTGACCCGATCTTGATGAAATTTTGTCAGAATGTTTGTCTCAATAAAATCTCGGTCAAGTTCAAAAATGGGTCACATGAAGTTAAAAACTAGGTCACTAGGTCAAATACTTGAAAAAACCTTGTGTACACCCTAGAGGCCATATTTTTGACCCGAGCTTGATGCAACTTTGTCAGAATGTTTGTCTTAATTATATATTGGTCAAGTTTGAAAATGGGTCGCATGGAGTTAAAAACTAGGTCACTAGGTCAAATACTTGAAAAACCTTGTGTACACTCTAGAAGCCGTATTTCTGACCCAATCTTGATGAAACTTTGTCAAAATGTTTGTCTTAATTATATCTTGGTCAAGTTCAAAAATGGGTCACATGGAGTTAAAAACTAGGTCACTAGGTCAAACTTTGGAAAAACTGTGTGTATCTAGAGGCCATATTTTTGACCCGATCTTGATGCAATTTTGTCAGAATATTTGTCTCAATTATAGCTTGCTAAAATTCGAAAATGGGTCACACAGGGTCGAAAACTAGGTCACTAGGTCAAATACTTGAAAAACCTTGTGTACACTCTAGAGGCCATATTTCTGACCCGATCTTGATGAAACTTGGTCGAAATGTTGTCTTATTTATATTTTGGTCAAGTTCGAAAATGGGTCCCATGGGGTCAAAAACTAGGTCACTAGGTCAAATACTTGAAAAACCTTGTGTACACTCTAACCGCCATATTTTTTTTCATTCGATCTTTACCAAACTTTACCAGATTGTTAATGTCAATAACAGCTCGGTAAAGTTTGTTTTTAGCTTATGGGATGGTGTGTTGTCCGTTTTCCGTCGTCCGTCGTCCGTTAACTTTTCTTGTGTACACTCTAGAGGCCACATTTCTGATGCAATCATCATGAAACTATGTCAGAATGTTTGTCTCAATGAAATCTTGGTCAAGTTCAAAAATGGGTCATGTGAGGTCAAAAACTAGGTCACTAGGTCAAATACTTGAAAAAACTTGTTTACACTCTAGAGGTCATATTTGTTACCCAATCTTGATGAAACTTTGTCAAATTGTTTATCTTAATTATATCTTGATCAAGTTCGAAAATGGGTCACATGAAGTTAAAAACTAGGTCACTAGGTCAAATATTGGAAAAACCTTGTGTACACTCTAGAGGCCATATTTTTGACCCGAGCTTGATGCAACTTTGTCAGAATGTTTGTCTTAATTATATTTTGGTCAAGTTTGAAAATGGGTCACATGGGGTTAAAAACTAGGTCACTAGGTCAAATACTTGAAAAACCTTGTGTACACTCTAGAAGCCGTATTTGTGACCCAATCTTGATGAAACTTTGTCAAAATGTTTGTCTTAATTTTATCTTGGTCAAGTTTAAAAATGGGTCACATGGTGTTAAAAACTAGGTCACTAGGTCAAACTTTGGAAAAACCGTGTGTACACTCTAGAGGCCATAATTTTGACCCGATCTTGATGAAATTTTGTCAGAATGTTTGTCTCAATGAAATCTCGGTAAAGTTCAAATATGGGTCATGTGGAGTCAAAAACTAGGTCACTAGGTCAAATACTTGAAAAAACTTGTGTACACTCTAGAGGTCATATTTGTTACCCAATCTTGATGAAACTTTGTCGAAATGTTGTCTTAATTATATTTTGGTCAAGTTCGAAAATGGGTCCCATGGGGTCAAAAACTAGGTCACTAGGTCAAATACTTGAAAAACCTTGTGTACACACTAGACACCATGTAGTACGACTCGATTCATCAATGGTATAACAGCCAGTAGAGCGTTCACAGGCCCTCTTGGGCCTCTTGTTTTATTACATATCCTTGTGTTGCATGTTGGTCATGAATGAAAATAATCGACCTAGTACATGTATCGATGGTGCACGCGGTAAACTTACTCCATTTGTTTTTCTACATTATTGCCATATACGACAAGCAGAATGTAGATTTAAAATAATTGTAAAACATGATCTTCTGTCATAATTGAGGCAAGTATTCATGACATTTATATAGATTATAATGCACTTTTTTAAAACTCTTTTCCATGTAAATGTTATGGAAGACTTGAGTTACAGAAAACCTATGTAAATAGATTAAATCATATTTAAATAATTAGTATTTATCAGTTATAAGCCCAGTGTTTGGTTATCATCGTTGAAATATCTCAATAATCTATTGTCAAATATTTAGTTTGATGTTGACACATCACATGCAGGCAATGATTTATAATAATTATGATAATAGTTTTATTATTTATAAATTTTGATGCAGGGTAATCTTCATATTGTTCTATAGTCAATTTCAGATTCAATTGACGTAACGCCTTCCACGCTATGTCTGTTCGAATATCTGTATACATTTCAAGATGAACGGCCACCCTTTTTGTAGTATTATCAATTAGCAAAGTTAACTCTTAATCATCATATGAACATTTGTTGATAGTCCCGGAGAGAAACATATATTTAAATCCGCTACTAAGTTGTATGTAAAAGTAAGTATTATTTGCATTACGTAGATACTACTTTTACCACTGCGTTACTGCACGGGGAAATGAGTTAAATCTGAATTGTATAGCTGCACAATTATTGCCAGATAATTGAGAAATGTATTTACCTGTGGATTAATTTACCTGTTCAAAGTTTTCTATGTCATCAAATAAAATTTATTTTCGCTTTTCACAGATATTACAATGTGTAAATTGTAAATATATCTTGTTGTGTATTGATTTCGATTTAAATAAACATAAACATGTTCATGAAACAAAACATGGCCTGGGAACTTTAACACAAAATCGATGCCCTCGTTCCAACTTATTCAAGTCTAATATCGATAACATGTTCATCATTTACACCCGAACAATGACATGATTATAAATTGTGAAATTAAATAACGTTAAGAGATTAAGCCAATAGGGATGCATACCACTATTGACGAGGCTTTAGAAAGTACCTCTTAAGTTGATGATAGGCTCACGTATAGACATTTCGATGCTGCTTTAATACTTATCACAAACAACATCCATGTGAGGGTTTTTTTCTGTGAAGAAACCGGGGTTTATAAGACAATGGGTGCATTATTTTTTATAACAACGGTCACTGAGTGAAAACCGTGGTTTGGGTTTATAGGACAATGCGTGCATATGTTTGATAACCGCGGTTTGGTGGTTTGAGTTTATAGGACAATGTGCGCATCAGTTTTAAAAACCTTGGTTTTTGATTTTTGATTGAAAATGGTAGTTTACGTACTATTGTGCAAAAACGTATTTTTTTTTCTCTCAGAAACTGGGGTTTAAGAGGCAAATGTCCCAGTTATTGAACCGTACACTAGTTTACAATGAACACTGGGGATACTTGTGCACTCGGCATAACATCCAGCGTCCGGTAGTTATTTTAGCGCTTCCGTGGCCGTGATAGTTTATAGACTATGCGTCTAAAACTTTCTCGCCTCTCACCGCTGCTTGTCAAGTGAGGAAGTGTCGATTCTTACGGATGGCTGGAGGTATGCAGTACTGGTTCTACCCAGGAAAAATGGGATCGTCTGCGTCTATCAAAAAACAATCGACCGTCATATAGGCCTAAAATATGCTAAAAATTACATAAAACACCATATAAACAAACAAACTGTTGGTTATTTTAAATTCAAAACTTGATTCATTATAGGTCATAGACAACTATTGATTTTCCGCTAGGCTTACATTGTATCTTTACTGTTACCGCTGCGAATCCCACTGGGAGCTCCACTTGTCAAGTGATGAAGTGTCGATTCTTACGGATGGCGGGAGGTATGCAGTACTGATCAGTACTGGTTCTACTTTTAGAACAACTACTGATTTTCCGTTAGTCTTACATTGTATCCTTTACTGCTACCTTGATGTCCCAATATACGGCATCTCGTCGCTGAAACTTCCATCCAAGTGCCATGTAATGAATCACATTTTGTCATAGGTAATATTATGAAAGGTTTGTCTTTCTGGCTCTACAATGTTTCCTCGCTTAATTTCAACGTGTACTTTATTTTATTGTGAAAGTCATAATTTTAAAAAAGTAACACACATATATAATGAATGGCCACCACAGCTAAAAGTTTATTTTAACAAGAGGGTCAACATGTCCATGAATCGTTCACCTGATGGTCTTTGAAAAATGTCAAACAAGCTGATACTTTAATAACATAATTAGATCATGCAGTCGATGGCGCGCCATCGCAAATTCCCGCGGTCGCCTTAAAACGTTCAGGCCCAATAAGTGTATAAATAGTTAAAGAGTTGGGTTTTCAAGTTATGACCCAGGGCATATGTCCCCAGTGGTGGCGATGGACCCCAGGGCCGATGCTGGTTGGATAGTTGTATCGGTTTGCTCATGCATAGTAAGTGTATGTATGGCTTTAGGGTGGGAATCTCACCAATTTCTAAGTTATGATCCAGTGGTTATGTACCCAGTGATGGGCATAGACCCCAGGATCGATGCTGGTTGGATGGTTGTATCTATCCCTTTATGCCCAGTAAGTGTATATATGGTTTAAATTGCCTATATTCTTGTTTGATTTTATACATCAGACTGTTTTATTCATAAACATATATATATAATATTATATATATATAAAATTATGTCAAAATTATATAAATATTTAAATTTTAAAGTGATTTTCCAAAGTACCTTGAACCCCCTCCCCACGCCACCCCCACCACCCCTTATTGAGAATATATGGAAAATCATTGGAATAAGGGTTAAAAGAAATCAATCCAATACAATTAGAACATGAAAATAACAAAAACAAGTCAAGTTTATTAATCTATTTATCAACACAAGCAGATAATTGCCATGATTATGAAGGCAATTACTACAGCACATAGGTTGCCAGCAAAGCATGTGCACGCCAATCATGGTCTTGTTTGTTGACGTTGATGACATCATTAAGTCTTGTGTACAAATCCCTTTTTGTACGCCAAATGCTCTAGTATTATTCATTTTGCCATACACTTTCCTAAGCATCCCTTCGTGACATAAACGGATTTGTCCAAATTCAAAGACTGAACGGTCTATTATAGAAATACTTAGAAATATTACATAATTACCTTCCACGTCATTATTTGTACGTACGGACTGTCCGTACACGGACCACAGGTATGGTGTCCAAACCGTCGATCAGAACCATGTTCTGCGAATGTAAGTGGTCAGAGCAGTCAGGTGGACTTCTTCCGTCAAACATTAATTTATCACATGTATATGTTTAAAATGTCATTTTATAAAGTGATAAAAAGAATACGCAGTAGGCTGTTTTTGTTTAAAATGTCTTCATAAACGAAATGAATGTTTGTTTGCAAATAATAAGTAAGTAAGTATAACTACATTGTTTATTACAGTGACGTGTGTACACGTATGTGGTGGAGGCAGACCACCCACTTTTCCTGGGTAGAACCAGTACTGTACATCTCCCGCCATCCGTAAGAATCGACACTTCTTTACTTACAAGTCGAGCTCGCAGTGGGATTCGAACCGCAGTGGTGAGAGGCGAAGGTTTACAACACACCGTCGTTAAGCATTCGGCCACGGAGACGCTTTATTTCGAGAAACAATATACAAAACGTGGCCTTTATATAGTGCAAAGGGCCGACAAGTTGGACACCTTTTACACAAGAAAGACCTTATATTGATTCCACGTCAATGCTCCTCACTGATTGTAGCCAGTTGGTGCATCCATATCCTATGAACACATTGCTTGAGTATAAACTCACAGTATGAAACCTTTTAGGGCCATTTCTTTGATCAATGGTTGAAAGAACATACTGTTGCAACAGGCACACCTTAGGTGCTATGCGCTATTCAGCAGTGTTTGATGTTTCATAATATTCCAGCATTTACAAGTTTTCAGATGTAAATGTAACAAAACATATCGTTGTCTCATTATATTTGCTTCATTTATGTCTTGTGCTCTTTACATGGTTTTGCGGTTTGTATTTCCAGTGTTAGGGTATTCTGCCTTGTTGTGTATCTTGTGACGTGTTGAGAGACAGCAGTAGTGACAGAAGATATTTACCAGGTTAGTATTTCAGTGTGGTGGTATTTTCTGATTCACAGTTTCGTGGTTATCTTCTGACAAATGTTTGTGAAGTTTCTTCATTTCGCATGGAACTTTTTCGAAAATAATCAGCATGACATGATGTTGATTCTTATTGAAAAATTCTTTGTTTCGACATTAAACATGGGCGCCAGCAGCCATCATTGTTTACAAAGAGTTATACAATAAAATCTTGTAGCGACTACTTCTCTGAAACTCCTTGACGGATTGTCATGAAACTTCACAGGGATGTTGCTCTGGATGCGTAGTTGATCATAGTAAAATTTCAGGATGGCCGCCACGGCTAAAAATATCTTTTAAAAAAGCAAGTTTGCATTGCATGACATGATGTTGATCCTTGTATATTTTTTTTTATTCGACTAAAAATGGCCGCCAGTGGCCATCTTTGTTTACATAGAGTTATATAGTAAAAACCTAAAGCCATTTCCATGGAATTTCACCGGACTGTTGATCTAGCTATCAAAAACCTATCAGTAGAGCTTCAAGGTCATTGACGTCTTCTTAAGTCTACTGATCAAAGATCAGCAGAGCTTATGCCGTGGTTCGGTGTCCGTCGTCCGTCCGTAAACTTTTTTTTGTATATCCTACTCCTCTGAAACTACTGGATGGATTTTTATGAAACTTTACAGAAATGTTGCCCATGAAGTCTAGTTGATCCGAGCCGAAAGTACATGTTGATGAAATCCAAGATTGCCACAAAGCTAAAAACGATTCTTAAAAAACAAGTTTGTAGCGACTACTACTTGAAAACTATAAGTGATAATGATATGAGACTTTTTCTAAAATGATACGTATGACATGATGTTGGTCCGTGTCGAAAATCGTTTGATTCGACGTTAAACATGGCTGCCAGTGGTCATCTTTGTTTACATAGAGTTATATAGTTAAAACGTGTAGCGACTACTCGTCTGAAACTACTTAGACACATGTTCAAGAAACTTTACAGGAATGTTGCTCTTGATGCCTAATTGATCCTAGCAAAATGTCAGTGGACGTGGAAATTCAACATGGCCGCCACGGCTAAAAATAGATTTTTAAAAAAAAAGTTTGTAGCGACTACTTCTTGAAAACTATAGGTGATATTGATATGGGCTTTTTCTAAAATTATCAGCATGACATGATGTTGATCCTTGTCGAAAATTATTTGATTTGGCATTTAACATGGCCGCCAGCGGCCATCTTTGTTTACATAGAATTATATAGTAAAAACTTGTAGCGACTACTTCTCAGAAACTACTTGACGGGTTTTCATGAAACTTCACAGGGATGTTGCTCCTGATGTCTAACTGATCCTAGCAAGATTTCAGGTCGGCCGGAAATTCAAGTTGGCCGCCATGGCTAAAGATAAATTTTCAAAAAACAAGTTTGTAGCGACTACTTTTTAAAAACTGTATGTGATATTGATATGGGACTTCATCTAAAATGATTTGCATGACATGAGGTTGGTCATTGTCGAAAATCATTATGATTCAAAGTTAAACATGCCTGCCAGTGGCAATCTTTGTTTGCCTAGAGTTATATATTAAAATCATGTAGCGACTACTTCTCCGAATCTACTTGACGGAATTTCATGAAACTTCACAGGAATGTTGCTCTTGATATCTAGCTGATCCTAGCAAAAAATCATATTGATGTGAAATCCAAGATGGCCGCCAAATAGATTTTTAAAAAAGAAGTTCGTAACGACTGCTTCTTGGAAACTTGAAGTGATATTGATATGGGACTTTTTCTAAACTGATCAGCATGACATGAAAAATGATATATATGGTCCTATAGAAACCACAGCGTCCGAACGCAATGGCATCGTAGGTCCGCACTGTACTGCAAACAAGGACTTGAAACTACAATGAAGTTGGTCCCTGATGAAATTTTTGATTTGACATTAAAATATGGCTGCTGCAGCCATCCTTGTTTGCATAGAGTATATAGTAAAATGTTGTAGCGACTACTCCTCTGAAACTACTTTACAGGTTTTCATGAAACTTCACAGGAATGTTGATCTAGCTCAGGTTGACACTTGTTGATGTGAGTTCTGGCCCCTTGAATATTTTTCTCAGAAAAAATATTTTGTATGCTATTTCCTATACAGATTTTCCCGAACTTTCTGGGAAGCATCCGATCAGTATGAAGTGGAACTGCGCATATACATGTAGTCGTGGGGTATGCGTTCGCCTAGTCGTATATTTCAATAGATGATTACGTATATTTCAATAGATTATGACGTATATTTCAATAGATGATTACGTATATTTCAATAGATTTAAATGATTCAATTGATCTATTGATTCATATATGATTTGATCAATAAATCATTACGCATATTTCGATAGATGATTACGTATGTATCAATAGATGTTCTCTGTATGATTACGGATTGATCTCAATAAATAAGTAAGTATTAATCAATAAATGATTATGGATTGATCAAAAGAGGATTTAATATTTTCAAATTACTTTATTCAACATCAAACTTTCGATACAGATGTTTACTAATGTTTATAGCCGACATAAGAATACAATACAGTGAGAACATGAAACAAAATATACAGGTACCACAATGATCAATAAGTTACTTACATAAAATAAACCAAATTAATATATCAAAAATGTGAATGGTGTGACGTTAAACTCGTTTGAAGTATCGTATAGCAGTAACACCTTCAACTGTCATAGTCTGAAATACAAAATAATAAATATTATCGGAATAGATACCTCAAGTATAAGACCATTTAAATGGATGTTTTTTGAGGAAAAAAATCTTTGTGTGATGTAGGTGATGGGTGTAATTACTAAAGAAACCCGGATATACACGTTCATTTAATAACACTGTGGAATGCACTTAATCCAGATATGCTTTTTAAAAAAGTTAAATGTTGACTCGTTATTTGGATTATCTCAAATTCTAACTTTTAAAAATATTTGTTTTGTGGTTCGTTTTAATTGACCGTGAGTATATATAATATAACCGGTCAGTTATAAGCCATATCGTATACAACAACTAACACATATATCTTTTTTTGTAAATATCTGCAAATCGAATAAAGTTCAGTGCAAAATTACCTGTAATAGTTCACCGTTTACGACTTCTCGCACAATAGTTGAATTCTTTCCTTTCGATGGTGTCATTGCAGAGCTAAATTTGCCATCAGAGAGGGTCGTAACTGCCTGAAAGCAGCAAACATAAATCAGTATACAAATTATAGTAACAGTTTCTTCATTCATATAAAAATTAAAAATATAAAAAAACACAAATTTGATGAATAATCTCGACAATGATGAACAATCTCTAGCATACACATCAACATGAACAAGATTTAAAACATAAACTCAGTTTGTACATACTGTTCCGTAAAACTCATTTTGTGTCTAATTTAAGTATTACCGTTCCGCTCATTTCTCCTTTTATTTCGTACTGTTCTCCAAGCTTAAATGAATTTTTCTCTGACTTCGGTCCAACGGTCATTGTCACTGTAATGGTGTCTCCCTCAACCGATATGTCCAAGGTTGGTTTCAATGACAGCGCCATCTTCTTCTTCATAAAGCCAACGCCTTGTTAAATTTGAAAAAGATAAACAAACGATTATATATAGTCATACATATTAAACCCATTCGCTTTACCCTTCACTATATGATCTTTATAATTGGCCAGTTAGCTACGTCTCTGTAGTTTTTCTCTGCTTTAGACTCGATATCATTTGACTATAAGCTACGTCTCTGTAGTTTTTCTCTGCTTTAGACTCGATATCAGTTGACTATAAGCTACGTCTCTGCGCTTATTTCTCTCAATTGTGCTCAGTCTGTAGATTCCTCCGAGACACACACACACACACACGCACACGCACACGTACACGCACACGCACACAACAACAACAACAACAACAACAACAACAACAAACAACAACAACGAACACTTCAGGACTGTGTATTGGGTATTTAAGAGGCATACAAGCAAGGTTTTACGCAAGCGTAAAATAGCTGACGAGAGACAAGAAGTTAACATAATAATATATCAAGTCAAGGGTGTTAAAACAATATTGAAAAATGAAAATAATAAATGTTGTCACGGAGACATAAACACGCCTCGAACGTTTTTTCTTACATTCTTCCCGATTTTTACCATCAGTTCTTCCTACCAAGCATTTTAAATCCATGTGGGCGACCTACCTTGTAATACGACGTGCTAGAATTACACATCACCACAGAAATACAATTGTTCACGTGTGCGTAAGAGTGTACATTACAACACATATAAACTGTTCACTGTTACCATGTGTAATTATAAGATTGCGTTATCAAAGTGAAAAATGTAAAGGAATAATATAAACCAATGAAAATTAAAAAAAAAAAAGAAAAAAAAAAAGGGAAATCAGCAATCTTGAATCCTACCTTCCTGGGCACTAACACGGCGCCTCAACCAACTGCACTATTGAGACTTCTGAATGTTTCGTCGCTAATATACATATAATAGTAATGATTACATGCCAATCGTGAACGCTCGGCCAATTCCGTCATTCTTCTGAATCCCGCAAAGCAGTGTACGAAATGTTGCGAATGGATTACATGTCATTGTGTCCGCCAGGTTCGCTGCGCTTCTGACGTTGTGACGTAGCCGGTGCATGTATAGAATCGAAGCAACAATCCAGGTTGCAGAAAACTAAATACTTTCCCATAGTCCTCCTGTTGCACCTGTCAGCTAATATCTCAAGAATTATACACCAGATTTTCTTTAAATTACCTTATTTCATAGATATTTCCATCACAAAGCCTTTGAAAGTGTGAAAAAGACAAAATTTTCTGCTCAACCTCTCTGCACATGTCTGTGTTTACAAACACTATTGAATCCGCACTGAATATTGACATGCAATTTCAATGGATGTTAAAATTTCAAAAACATTAAAAAATATTTTTTTATTTAATTTAATGATCCTAGCTGATGGGGATTATTTTACCTATAGTTTATCCTTCCTGAAAATGCATATTGAATATTTCAAAGTTATATCTGCTGACCTCTGTGAACTTCCACTTCTGTACTGAATCGTACACAACAAAAGGCGGGGCTTCAGCCAGGCTATATTTAGCTGTACGCAACCTATAGAGAGACATTCAGACCTGACAGAGGGTATTTTTTCTGGCTAATTTTTTTGATACATTTAATCTGAGATCAATTAAACCATTCTTTTTTAGAAAAAAATCCTTTTCGACAAAATATGAGGGCTTAAAATAGCTTCGGCTTAGGCAAAAATCCTTCGGTTTTTACGCGTAAATCCAGAATCTTCAAAATGCCATATATCGACAACCGTTCCAATCTTTTGCTTCAAATAAAGTGATTTTAAATTGATTTCATCAACAACATGTGATGTTTAATCAGTTGAAGCTATCTTGAAAATAATATCTACTCAAAAATGATATTTGTGATTTTCAGGGGTCAAAATAGCAGATTTTACCATAAAAATGCCACTGTTTTTGTATATATTCAAAATCTGCCTTCAAATGAATTTATTAACATTATTCAGCAGTTTCTATATGTGAAACCATCAAGAAAATGCAACTTTTCAGTTTAAAAATGACAAAAAATAATTCTGAGACTGTCCTCCCCAACTCCATTTTAGGGCCATGCCATGTTTTACAATATGCTCATTACACAAGATTGACTGTTACTGTACTATTTATTGTATTTGTTTTATTAGATATTGTTTGTAGCATATTTACAGGTCATTTCCATGCAACCATGCAACCAGTAAGCACTGTTTAAAGTACAGATCCATGAAAATTCATTAAAATGAAGGGGGGTGGGGTAAATAAAAACTTTAAAAAGCATAGAAAAGGTCATATTTTTTGCCAACTAAATAATTTAATTTGTAAAATGTATTAAACTGCATAAAATATTTGCATATCGACACTAACCGTATAGAAGCGATAAACTCAAAGTCAGAGTTTACCTCAACATCTTTTTCAAAACAGACATAAGCGGCTTTTCGACATCTTTTCGGAAAGATGTAGATTGTCGCTTACTGACATTTTTGCCAAACAACGTATGCAAAGCCCTCAGAAATGAATTAAACTTACTAGATATATCTTTAACTGTGTCAAACATGTGCATTACAGGCCAATTGTGTATACCAGGTGTCAGGTATGGCTAATTTTGTGTCCACAACCTTTAATAAAATAATTTAAAATACCTATTTTGCATCATAAAACTTTGAAATATTTAAAAATCATGAAAAGAGTTATAAGAAAAGTCAAAATACACCATTATTTAACATTTCTCACACTTTCAAATCATTGTGTTAGAAAAAAAGTATGTCTACTTTCACTTTTACCATATGCAGAATATAGCCTATAGGTTGCAGAAAACTAAATACTTTCCCATAGACCTCCTGTTGCACCTGTTAGCTAATATCTCAAGAACTATACACCAGATTTTCTTTAAATTACCTTATTTCATAGATATTTCCATCACAAAGCCTTTGAAAGTGTGAAAAAGACAACTTTTTCTGCTCAACCTCTCTGCACATGTCTGCGTTTACAAACACTATTGAATCCGCACTGAATATTGACATGCAATTTCAATGGATGTTAAATTTTCAAAAACATTAAAAAATATTTTTTTATTTAATTTAATGATCCTAGCTGATGGGGATTATTTTACCTATAGTTTATCCTTCCTGAAAATGCATATTGAATATTTCAAAGTTATATCTGCAGACCTCTGTGAACTTTAACTTCTGTACTGAATCATACACAACAAAAGGCGGGGCTTCAGCCAGGCTATGTTTAGCTGTACGCAACCTCCACAGCTGTGCAATCTCATCCGGATGCTTCGGATTTTTGCAATCTCACCCGGGATGCTTCGGATCTTATATGTTTCATCCAAGATGGCTGCCTCTAGCGACTTTCTCGTTATCGGCGACTCATATGTAAAGCATTTACGCGATTATTTGCATAATACGTGCTGTATTGATACCCTGGGGATTTCATTTGTTTCAAAAGGTAAAATCACGCTTGAAAACATGTTTCCGGAGTTCATGTTGGCAATTTCTCCTGGAATTCAGGTGTTTTGTTTTGCATATGCCATATGTATCCTGGTCAACTGGGGAAATTTCATCAATGAAACGGACTAACTTTCCTCTGGACAACTAAAATACCAAAATACCCCCCTGGACACACTATTTTCTGACCCCACCCCACCACAGACAACCTATACAGAAGGGGTTTTCTCGGATTATATCCGAGAATAAGTTTTATCACATAACGTCCCTTATTAGTGTAACCGGGTACAGGTATATGGTGAAATATCGATTCCTAACCGTATGTCCTCGATAGCTCAACGGTTACAGCGCTGGTACGGTAAACCAGAGACCATGACAATTTTTTCACCGCCTTGTTATATTTGGATTTTTTTGTTCTTTATTATTTTTTTTCCGAGTTCTCTTGATACATACAAGAGAGCCTGTAACACAAGAAATATACAATCAGTACAAGAATTCGACAATCCAGCAGTCAGCTTGAGTGTGTCTGGATGATAGAGACTAGTCAGGAGATTGCATAATAACATTATGAATCAAGCAAGCGTTCATTGAAGCAGACTGGAATTGTACCACGGTGCTGACATTTTTATTTTTCGAATTTATTCGTTTTTCAACTTACACACACATTCTATTGATTTTTATATAAAGTAAACAAGAGGTAAATGAGGTACAGTACTTATGGAGAGCAAAATAATTGCTGTTCGCATTAAAGAGAAGCTTCCTGGTCAAATCGTACTCAGGTCAAATCGTACTGTTTTAGTCAATTCACTCTCACTTTTCGGTCAAATCGTACTCATGGTAGGTCAAATCACTCTCATGCTATTTATGAGTACGATTCGACCAAAATAATGAGTACGATTTGACTTTTATCGAAAACGTACTAGTTTATATGTATATGATGCAGAACTTATAAACAAATTATATTTAAAAAATACTCCATAATTTGTTGATTAATTATTCAATGTTTAGTGCAAAATGTCTGGTATATTGTATTGTGTATTGTTATATTAAACAGTTGTTTATAATAGTGTTTTTTGTAATATTGAATGTCAGCCATGTATATCATATTTATCCCTATGGCTAATGGAATTCATATTAAGTGAAAGCTATGATCAGCAATGAGATAGTAACACTATCTTATATCGAATCAACTTGATCACTGGTTATACATATCGGGTGTTGAAACATTTATGTATAAATTCATACAATATTTGAAATCATATAACTGTCAAAACAATCCAAGTTTGTATTTGTGGTGAAATCTTCCTGATCAAATATACTCAGGTCAAATCGTACACTTTTTTTTAAAAAACCTGGACCATATTTTAATGTCTTTTTATTATTTATAATACATTAAATACACTTGAAACTTCTTTTATTATAATAATAGATAAAACATAATCAATAATCAACTGAAGTTAGATTATTTATAATGAAATAAATCAATGAGTACGATTTGACTTATTTCAAAATGTCAGTCAGTACGATTTGACCAAAATGAAAGTGATTTGACTTAAATATGAGTTGACTTAAGTACGATTTGACCGGATACCAAAGAGAACGACAAAATTATTTTACATTGGTATGTTATACAAATTGATTCGCAACAAACGTTCTCTTCACTGTTTAAAATATCATAGATGCAAGTGATAAATCCACGCCTGGGGCTAGGTTTAAACATCCCATTGATTTGAAATTTACAACTTGTTCAAAATGACGAATTATCACAAGTTGTTACAGTATTGAAGTGGAGTGGGGCTTGCTAGTGAAGGTGTTTTAACTCGAGCCGAGTTTCTTTCGAACTGAAGCCAACACAAGATATTTCTAGTAATAAAAATGCATTCACTGACTTTTTCTATATGTGTTTCCAAACTGCTTGTTTTCTAGTCAATTCTGTTATTGTTTTAACTATCCTTTATTAAACTTAGTTTTATGAGAAGGTTGTGTTTATACTCATTTATTGAACTCACAACCTTAATTAGCATGCTAGGTTTGATCTCAAGTTTTATGTGCTTTGTTTAAATGAATTAAGCCATAAATCTAAAAGATTTGATCATCTCATTCATCCAATGATTTGATCTCATTTGCCAGAATCTTATGTTTATATCAATGCACTATGAAAACCATATAAGTATTATACTCAAAAGCAGTACATTTCAAGAACTAGAAGTTAATACTACTATGTGTATTATTTTTGACTAAGTCATTTGGTGGGGGTGGGGGGGGGGTGGGGGGGTCATGTGGGAGACTAGAGTCAGTAGGGATGAAATTTAGGGCCATGGTCTGTAAAAAAAAAAGCAAGGTGAGTAGTCTTATGCGACTGTATTGCGGGCGGGGTGGTGCCCTTATGTGTGTGTGTGTTGGGGGTCATATTAGACAGTATATGTATCGTAGATTACCCTTAAAAACCTCAAAACATCTGCGCTTCCATGCTCACTCGTTCAGGTTCAAACATTTAGTCTAGATCATCTGCGACGCTTGCTTGTTTTCAAGACAAACAAGCGTCGAAGATGATCAAGACTACGATCCATTCAAGGTTCAATACCCGAGAAGTAGTGATTGCATCCGAGAAGTAGTGATTGAAAGATTGCACAGCTATATTGTACTGCTCGCGTATAGAATGGATTACAATCATGCTACATTTCAGTAGACTGGTTTACGAAAATGTCATTTCAGCAAGTGAAATGGTAACCTTTCAACATTACAAAAAACGTTTTTTGGGCAAATTCTAAGTTGAAAAGGGGCCATAACTCCGTCAAAGATTGGTGGTTTGTAACCAAAGTCGAACTTGACTTGTATTTTATGCTGTTATACCCGTGTACAAAATATTATTTAAATCCATCAACCCTTTCATGAGTTATCGTCCGGAAACCGACCGACGGACGGACCGACGGACGGACCGACAAGCGCACTCCTATATATCCCCCCTAAACTTCGTTTGTGGGGGTATAATTACCTCTCATGAACAGACTCAATAAAACCGAGTCTGCAAATTTTCTCTCTTTTCTCAACGTTTGTTGCTTCCAAGGGATCACCTTTTCAGTACTTATTTACATATATATACCCATATTGGTGTTTTAAGCTGAGATAGCACCAAAAGATGATTCATACCTATGCATATATACTCGGTAAAAAAAGTTTTGGACCAGGGTATATAAAGTCATATAAAAATAAAAATAGATTTAAGTATCTTTTTTTAGTAACCAAGGTCTACCCTACCCGGTTAATTTGGTACCAGAAACATTAAATTCCAAACAAGATTTGATTTTAAAAAAATATCGCGAATACACAAAGGGTCTGTAAAAACTGTTGCTAACTCCATACAAAGAAACAGTTACGGACACATTCGAGTAACCAATAAAAAGATAATTATTTTCGCAAACTTTCATTGTAAACGATAATTATTGTTGATTGTTGATCTATTGTGAATTATCAACTGAGATAATAAGGATTATGGTCGAATGTCATGGTTCAGCGATCATTGTACGGGTTCGAACACTGCCAGGGTCCAAAACTTCTTTTACAGAGTATATATTCAATACAGGAAGACGAAAGTGTACCAATATTTCGTATAATGGCACACTTTTCAAAAAGTATGCCGTTATACCAGATATCATACAAGGGGTGTGTGGCTAGCAATAAAACAGTTATAAAATATCCAACTTGGTGTTACACGCATATATCATGAAAACATCTCAGCTAACGCCTCAATATATTTTATGGTATATGCTCAGAACACCTAGTTGGACATTCTGTAACTAATACATGTTGTATCTCCTATTGATATCATTGAGCATGAATGTTGTTTTATTTTGCTTGTAAAATATTTTGTCAAGAAGTCTGTCTCCTCCCACAAATAAATCAAACAAACTTACTTTCTTCTATTTTTGTTTCTGCTTGCCAAATATGTTTTCTCTCAAACAGTTCCCACTCCCCCAACCCTCCAATAACAGAAACGTTTCTACGACAATGTATCCAACAATATCAAATATGGGCCATGTAAAAAGAAGGTGGTGGGGTAGAAAATATCATAAAACTGACATAACTTCCTTATTTTTAGGCCCATAGACATCAGATCGGTTTTAAATCAAAGAGCAGACAATATGCTAGTCAGCAAACCACGTTAAAAGAGAAAGAGACGCCTATTTTAGTTCCATTGACGATAAAGCATGTTGTTGACACCTACCTGCAGATTCGACCCGTTATCACACCTTTGGAAGTTTGGTGCAAATATCTTATTTAAAGCATTATTTACTGAAAAAGTATGTCAGTCAGATAAATTATACTTTAGCTTAGCGCATCGATCCCTCACCTCGGTCACAGTTATTATAGCATACTTTTGAAAATAATTGACATTGGATAGGACTACGTACTTCGATGTTATTATACAAAATAATCACTTGCGGTAATGGGGAATAAGCTTAATAGCGGTAATGCGGTGCGGAGGTAGACAAACGCCACATTTTGCTGTGATGCGTCTTAGTATAGAGGTTACATTACACCATTGATTTTCCTTCTTCGTTTTATATAGGACGAATGTATGTCAAGAGACAAAAAATGCGCATTTTTCTCCGTAGAAAATGTTAAAACACATATCAATCAAACGATCGAGCGTCCGCCAATATAAAAATGCAATAAAAACAGGGGGTCATGTATCATGTAAGAACAAGCCAATGTGTTGAATGACGTCACGTTTTATTTTGATACGTCACAGATAGATTTACCCCATTTCTACTTTCGCTTTACTGTCTATGTCAATTATAATTAAATATCTCAAACAAACACTAATCAATGTTCACAATACATCATTTGGATGAATTATAGGTAATAATAGCAAAAAGCAATCAATGCTGCATTTTGTATCACTAGTAAGGCAGGGAAACGTTTTTTATTAGGCACTATTTGACTATACACCACGGAAACACAAACGCAATGGTGCAATGTAACCTAGAGGCCTATTGTCAGTTGAGACGTAGCCGGTGTATGTATAGAATGGATTACATGCTACATTTCAGTAGACTGGTTTACGAAAATGTCATTTCAGCAAGTGAAATGGTAACCTTTCAACATTACAAAATATGTATTTATACCATTCAAGTTTTTCAGACGAGTTCTCTAGGAATTCAAGTTGTAAAGCATGCGTATTGCCACTTACATGAGTCACAGTCTGTTAACCATAGACAGATATAAAAGTCATATAAGAGTCAGCTGCCTTCGGCAGCTGAATAACGCGTTAACGAAATCAGCAACGTCACAGTGTAGATATTTGAATTTGTGGAGAAACAGTACAGAAACTGAGGTTTTGAACCGATGGCTGCAATTTCCATCATTGTATAAAGACGGACTGCAGTTTCAATAAATAAATAAGATATAAACCGGACTGGTTCCCACCTTTCTTTCACAAGGAAAACGTATGTAAAGATTGTACAAAAATGTGCTGGGTACAGCGGTGAATGATAGCCATAATCTGTGACGACATATAGAGCCCTGCCAAAATATTCTCGAAATAAGGACATTCACCCAACTATTCAAACAATCCTTGTTCTAAACTTTATTTAATGTCTGCCCATGCTTTTTTTATCATTGTGATAAAAAAGACAATTTCAATTTTCTATAAAATCCTGCCCACGACAAAGAAGTGAGTTCATTTGCTCCCGAAACAAGCAGCAAAGAGTAAAATACGTTAATTGATTTTAATAACAACAATTACAGACTAAATAAACTTACCCATCGCATCTAAAAACGCTTCAAAGTTGTCACTTCTATCCACTTTCCATTTTCCTTCAAATACACTTTTCACTTGCGCCGCCATGATATCGGTAAACGTATTTTTAAGTGCTCGGGAAGGGATAATTGTGATTCTGCTTTATATACAAAATAAATAATTGTTCGGTATGGTTGGCTGCAGTCGGCTCGGTGTTAAAAGATAGGACGCATATCTTGCGGGCACCTTGTGTTAAAAGCAAGGTTTTAAGAATTAATAAATATTATAAGGGTACTGGTTAAAAGGTAGGTCATTACTATTACTCATATTGACCTGTTTACGTGTGTGGGCGGTACACAGTCAATAATTGCTATGCGTCCCACAATATTGTATTTCAATGAACACGATATAGTAGGTCGCAAAGGCGAAAGGCAAAGTGGTATTAAAGTAGTTATCCCGCCAACAACAGCCAAATGTTAAGCTGTGTGAAGTTGGCTGTGAGATCGAAGATCTAGATCGACATTCAGTATCGAGCTAGCTCTGAGATCGATATTCGGTGAAACTTATAAGAAGGTATACTGAATACAGAGCTGGGTTTGAATTTCGAGATGGCTCTGAGATCGATATTCGGTTTCAATGTACACCAAGGCATTTTGAATACAGAGCTGGCTTTGAATACATACCCAGCTCGATATCCAAAGAGCATTCTTCTACAGTTTAAAACGAATATCGATCTCCTAACCATCTCTGCATTCAAAACCAGCTCTGCATTCAAAATGACTTGGTGCATGTTTAAAACGAATATAGATCTCTGAACCAGCTCTGCATTCAATCCCGGCTCTGAATTCAAAATGACTTGGTGTATGTTTAAAACGAATATTGATCTCAGAGCCAGCTCTGCATTCAAACCCAGCTCTGCATTTAAAAAGACTTGGTGCATGTTTAAAACGAGTATCGATTTCAGAGACAGCCAGCACTGCATTCAAAATGACTTTGTGTATGTTTAAAACGAATATCGATCTCAAAGTCAGCTCTGCATTCAAACAAAGCTCTGTATTCAAAATGACTTCTAATACAAACATATCGATCTCAAAGTCGGCTCTGTATTCAAACCCAACTCTGTATTCAAAATGCCTTGGTGTACATTTAAAACGAATATCGATCTCAGAACCAGTTCGAAATTCAAACACAGCTTGTTATTCAAAATTCCTTCTTCTACAGTTTAACCGAATATCGATCTCAGAGCCAGCTCGATATTCAAACACAGCTCGGTATTCAGATTGCCTTGTTATACGTTTTAAAGGAATATCGATCTCAGAGCCAACTCGAAATTCATACCCAGCTTGATATTCAAAATGCCTTATTGTACGTTTAATACGAATACCGATTTTAGAGATTGCTCGAAATTCAAACCCAGCTCGATATTCAAAATGCCAATTTCTACAGTTTAAACGAATATCGATCAAATATAGATCTCAGAGCCAGCTCGAAATTAGAACCCACCTTGATATTTAACATGGCTTGTTATACGTTTAAAACAAATATCCATTTCAGAGCCACTTCGAAATTCAAACCCAGCTCTGTATTCAAAATGCCTTGTATGTTTATAACGAATATCGATCTCAGAGCTAGCTCGAAATTCAAACCCAGCTCTGCATTCAAAATGACTTGTTGAATGTTTAAAACGAATATCGATCTCAAAGCCAGCTCGAAATTCAAATCCAGCTAGATATTCAAAACGCCTTGTAGTATGTTTGAAACAAATATCGATTACAGAGCCAGATCGAAATTCAAATCCATTTCTATATTCAAAATGACATGTTGCATGTTTAAACAAATATCCATCTCCTATCAAGCTCAAAATTCAAACACATCTCTGTATTCAAAATGACTTGGTGTTCGTTTTAAACGAATATCGATCTCAGAGCCAGCTCGAAATTCAAACCTAGCTCGATATTCAAAATCCCTTGCTGTCTGTTTATAACGAAAATCGATCTCAGAGCCAGCTCAAAATTCAAACCCAGCTCTGCATTCAAAATGACTTTGTGCATGTTTAAAACGAATATCGATCTCAGAGCCATCTCGAAATCGAAACCCAGCCCTGCATTCAAAACGACTAAGTGTATGTTTAAAACGAGTATCGAGCTCAGAGTCAGCTCTGCATTAAAACCAGGCTGTGCATTCAAAATGCCTTGGTGCATGTTTAAAACGAATATCGATCTCAGAGCCAGCTCTGTATTCAAATGCTGCTCTGCATTCAAACGCAGCTCAGCATTCAAAATTACTTGTTGTATGTTTAAACGAATATCAATCTCATAGCCATCTCTGCATTCAAAGCCAGCTCTGCATTCAAATGACTATGGATATGTTTAAAACGAATATCGATATCAGAGCTAGCTCTGCATTCAAGCCCATGTCTGTATTCCAAATGACGTGGTACATGTTTAAAACGAATATCGATCTCAGAGCCAGCTCTGCATTCACACCCATATACATGATATATGCATTCAACATTACTTTCTGCATGTTTAAAACGAATATCGATCTCAGAGCCAGCTCGAAATTCAAACCCAACTCGATATTCAAAATGCATTGTTTTATGTTTAAAACGAATATCGATCTCGGAGCCAGATCGAAATCCAAAACCAGCTCCGCATTTAAGATTGCTTTTTATACCTTTAAAACGAATATCGATATCAGAGCCAGCTCGAGATTCATACACAGCACTGTATTCAAAATGCCGTCTTCTACAGTTTAAATGAATATCGATCTCAGAGCCAGCTCGAAATTCAAACCCAGCTCGATATTCAAAATGCCTTCTTCTACAGTTTAATCGCATTTCGATCTCAGAGCCAGCTCGAAATTCAAACCCAGATCTGTATTCAAATTGTATTATGGTATGTTTAAAACTAAAACGAATTCAGAATCAGCTCTGTATTTAAACGCAGCTCTGCATTCAAAATTACTTTGTATATGTTTAAAACGAATGTCGAGCTCAGAGCCAGCTCTGTATTCAAACCCAGCTCTGCATTCAAAATGACTTATTGTATATTTAAAACGAATATCGATCTTAGAGCCAACTCGAAATTCAAACCCATCTCTGTATTGAAAATGCTTTGTTGTATATTTAAAACGAATATCGATCTCAGGGCCTGCTCCGTATTTAAACCCAGCTCTGCATTCAAAATGACTTGGTGCATGTATAAAATGAATATCGATCTCAGAGCCAGCACAGCATTCAAACCCATCTCTGTATTCAAAATGACTTCTAATACAAGTTAACCGAATATCGATCTCAGCAGTAGGAACGCCAGCCCTATGGCGTAGGAATATTTATCAAACAAGGTCACGTGATAAAATCGATAACAAAATGACATTATTGGGAAAATTGTCACTGGTCAGATTTATTCACCTCTTATTTATAAACTGTGATTATGACAAAACACAATCACAGATCGTTGTTAAAGTAATAATATTCACAAACTATATTGGTCGAACATAATTGGTGTACGCTTCGTGTAATTCTCATTAATAGTTAAAGGTATTTTTCAAAGGGATGAATTTAGGTCGTTTTAAGGTGTAAAATGCCAACAATGCGCTTTTAAATCAAAATCGATTTATTTCGTCATTTTAGAAGCGAGAATAAAAACAAATGCATGTATGCGTAGATAATCTTTCCTCTGTCCGTATGCAAATTTTTAATGAAATCGGAGACAAGTATTTTTTTTCCCCCAAAATTAACTAACATGAACCACGGACTCAAAGACGGCATAATGCATATACATTTACCAACGCGACCGGGTACACAAGAAATGAAATAATTCCTTATTTTTCAAATGTATATATCCTTGCATTTCAGATTACATTTCTGATCTATACATGCTTTTGGTTTATGCCGGAGTATTCAAAATAGGTTTTAACAAACCAAATTGCAACGGTACGGCGGGAAAGGAAATGAGAATGGTGAACATATATTTCGCAGTGCTAATTTTCTGAATCTGGAAAAATAGCAAAAAAAATGAAGTTTTAACAGCGAGAATGATTTTTTTTTATGAAAGTGTTCATTGACATGTCTACTATTAAAAACCAAAATTTAAAGTCAATCAGAAAAAAGTACGTTTTTTCCCCCAAAATTAACAAAGTACACCGTATTCGCTAAAATATGAACAATCGCCTTTCGAAGTTAATGTTCACGCGGGATATAAAACCATGATAATATGAAATCCTTTTTAAGAGATATATTGATTTAAACATTGTTCTGTATTTAATAAATTATTAGAGAAGAATGTTCACAGTCTTTCTCAAGGACACCATTACGGTAGTATCCCTGCAACCCCGCCCCTCATCCCACCCCCATCACCCTCCATACCGTATTGATTAAGTTGTATATAGCTGCGAATGCGCAGTTTTAATCAAATTCGATTTATTTCATCATTTTAGAAAGAAAAAAAAACATGTAAGCGTAAATACATTTTTCCTCTGTAGATATGTAAAATATAAAAAAAAACGGAGGCAAGTCCTTTTTTTCCCCCGAAAATTAACGAAGTACATCGTAATCGCTTAAATACGCCGAATCGGCGTTCCAAATCGATGTTAGCACGGAATAAAATTGTGGAATTATGAATTCATTTATAAAGATAAATCGATTTCAGCATTGTTCAGTAGTTGTTATATTATTGATGTAGTATGTTCACAGTATTTATGAGAGCAACATTACGGTAGTATGACTGTATCCCTCCAACCCCGTTGGCTTCCCCACCTCCACCCATACAAACAATTCTTTGTGTATTGCTGAGAAAGCGCCTTTTATTTAAATCGATTTATTTCGTCATTTTAGAAGCGAGATTAAAAACAAAATCATAAAGCTACATCTCTCCTCTGTATATATGTTGAATTTCAATAAACGGAGACAAGTACTAATTAAGTAACAGGACCGTCCGACCCAAAGACGGCAACATTCATATTCATTTAGAAAGACGACCGGCTACAGAAACAATTAAATAATTTCGTTATGTAAACACATATATTTAAAATGTATGTGTCTATTTATTTTACACTAAATTTTTGATCTATACATGCTTTGAGTTAATGTCAGAGTGCCCAATTTATTTTAACAAACAATGTTGCAACGGTATATCGGAAAATGAAATCATGATGGCAGCAATATACGTTGCAGAGTTAATTTTCGAAATCAGAAAAAGCGATAAACTAATATAAGTTTAACAGGCAGAAAGAAGTATATTCTTTTAACTGTTCGTTTAAAACTGAGGGGGTGACTCGAGTTTTAAAGAAAGCAAAATTGGCATGTGTCCCTTTAACCAAGTAAATAAATGACTGACCAGTAACAGACATGCTACTGTCAGTAACAAACATGATTTTGTGTAAACTCGAAGATTGCATAACATAAACATGTGGACATGAATTTGTGGTGTTGTGAAACAATGTACGCGTGAATCCAAAAGTGCGGGTCTGTTATCTTTATAGGGCATATATAGTTTTATATATATATATATAAATATAAATTTTATAATATATATTTATATATATTATTCTTTTATATGTATTTGTATGGTCCCAGAACGCTGTCATACTCACTACTATATTGAAAGTAAATACTGAATATACATGTGCGGTGTGTTACGATCTGTAGTATTTGAAAACAGACATATTAAACATTTCCCTGAAAATATATAACGATGATAAATATTATATTCATTAGAATTATTTTTTTCTGAAAAAAAAAATACATGTTTGTTTTCAGCAGTTGAAATCTACTATATTCTGCGAATATTGCTACTTGAAAATTTGAATACGTCTGTTTTCATCAAATAGCATGTTTTGTTTGTTTTAATATTATTTTTTTAAAATTTATGACTCGGAATATGTCTTACACACTGTTGAATCCTGTAATTTAACAACAAGTGGTTTTGTTGAACCACAGGCGACAGTATCGATGAACAAAACCAGGTTCAGTATCGATGAACAAAACCACTTGTTTTACTGGATTCTACATTGTGCAAGAAAATATTCATATATTATACCATTAATATTATAACATGTGTGTTGTAACATATGCTTATCCTTGTTTATAAATGTGTGATAATGGATGTCAGCAGGGAACTTGACATTTGACCTAAAAATCAAACGAATATCCTCTTTCCACTGTCCACCAATGAAGTTTCATGAAATTTGCTTTAGGTAAAAGGAAAAACTGTGTGGGCAAGACTTTTCATTTTCGGGTCATGGTAGGGCAATCCGGGGAAATACGGACAAACGTATAAATACGGACACTTTCTTAGAAAAGCCGACTTCTTACGTACTATTCTACTAACAGGATTACGGGTTTCACCTTTTTGGTAGTTAATTTCTTCCTCTCGGTTCCACACGCAGAACCGTCTACGTCACACCAAATATGACGTGTACACAGACGTCATACTTTTTCCAAGAAGTCAACCGCGCGTCCTTTCCGATATTTCATCAACATCGATAGGGTGTTGTATATCGATAGGTGTAATAACAGTGATATTACAGGTATAATTATCAGCAAAATATTCAATAAATGGTACATTTATGTAGATGAAAATTTCTGTTTCCAGAAATTTACAGATTTGATGGTATTTGAAAGAGAAAATATTGAGAAAAATGAGATTTTAAAATCGTCCGAATTTTCCCATGCCACTTTAGAGCAGTCAGATAAATACGGACACATACTTTATGAGAGCACAATGCTTGTCCTTGCGTTCTTCTTATTTATGCTTATTCCAAAAGAAATGAAACGTAACAAATAACGCATACAGTACTAGTAAAGAAATAAAAATAATCATCGTACAATAATTAGCATTAAAAAGTTGTCTGGGTAAATGCCAGTTTAAAAACTGTATACTTATTATAATAGTAGATAATTAATAGCGATGACGAGATAGTGGTTCTGCAAAATTATTTTAAATAAATTGAAAACATCTTTTGTCCGAAAACACACCAGTTTTCTTTCTTTTTTAGGCAATATGTTGGAGGTCATCATATATTCGGTTTATGCTTCGGGCATGCATCACCATAGCAACCGGTGTTTGACTGTTGGTGAAGGTTACTATGGCAAACCTGAGACCAACAACCCATTCGATCCATATGCCATAGCAATACATGATGGCGTATTTGATGGTCGATGTGTTGCATATCTAAGGCGGTCCGATGCAGCCTTGATGTCGCAGTTATACAGGGAAAGCCTGATAGAAGGAAACATTCTGATTAAACCGAAATTTGAACCTATATTCAAACGTGGTGGACCTCTGCAACGTTGTAATTTAGGGTTTCGCTGCAAGGAAGTGAACTTGCCAAAGGTCGTGGAAATTATTGAAGGACATCCTTTGGCTTATAAAGTTATCCTATAAATGTTTACTAACGTTGTGCTACTAACCGTTCAGTCTTTTTTTATAAAGTATGTAATAGGTTACTAGAATTATAGTATACATGTATAAATAAATTAGTTTCATGCATGCAAAGTTCTGGATCAATACGCAGCACTCATTTTCAATAAAATCGAGACAAATGTGTTTTGTGTAAATGTCTTCTGTCATTACCCATGGGAGATAGGTTACCTGCATCTGTTCGTCTGGAAATCTGTCGGACCTGTCCTCTGATGTAATGAGAATGATTAGGCCGTTGTCACCAGACAATTCCCTTAAACCATGAAGTTAGTGAAAAACCACTATCTCAGACATCGCATTTCATCATGTACCACTACAAAAAAATACCACCCTTAAATGTTTTATTACAGCAATGCCGAAAAAGTACCAGTATACGAAAAGAGGAAAAACCATGAACTATGACCAAACCTCCTTGGAAAAAGCTGTTGCTGCGGTCCATAGCGGACTGTCCGTGCGTCAGGCTGCAGCGACGTTCAGTATTCCTAGGTCAACCATTGGTGACAGGGTTTCAGGAAAGCAGAATGTGAATGCAATACACGGCCGTCCTCCAGCGTTGACTATCGACGTGGAGAGCAAACTAGTGCGTAGCATAAAGATGGCAGCAACACTAGGCGTTGGCCTGAGTAGAAAACAAATTCTAAGTCGGACAAACGTTCTCTGTACACGAATGAAAATTACAACAGGATATTCTGAATTCCACGCCGGCAAAGAATGGTTTGAGGGTCTTAAACGCCGGTACCCCGAGCTAGTTCTGCGGAAACCTGAAAAGTTGTCTTCCGTGCGCGCGAGAATGCTGAATCCGGAAATTCTTGGAAAATATTTTGATGATTTAGGCTCAATTATTGATGAAGGCAGTTTTGATTCTAATCCACAAAGAATATGGAATTGTGACGAAACGAGTTTTAACATGGAACACAGTCCTGTAAGAGTGTATGCAGATAAGGGCGAGAAATTCGTTGTTAGCAAAACCAGTGCCAGATCTTCGAATTTAACAGTCATGGGTTGTGTCAGTGCGATCGGCACTCGTATGCCACCGATGTTGATAACAAAAGGTAAAACACCTAGGTCGTTGCTTGCATACCGTACAGAGGATGCACCCGAAAATTCAGTATGGACATACCAGAACAAGGGATGGATCTCTGACGAAATCGGTGAACAGTGGTTTGAGCAAGTTTTCTTAAAACACTGCGGCCCGGAACGTCCCCAACTGCTGCTTATGGATGGCCATGGCTCCCACGAAACCTTGGCAATCTTTGAAAGAGCAATTGAAGAAAATATAGTGTTGATGGTGTTTCCTCCGCATTGCACACATTTCCTGCAGCCGCTCGATCGCACGGTTTTCGGTCCACTGAAGGCAGCTTATAATGACGCGTGTTCTACTTTCTTACAGCAAAATCCATTGCACCAAGTAAACAAGCACACGTTCCCTAGTCTATTTGCTCAAGCATGGCATAATGCACTCAGTGTTGTAAACATAAAGAATGGCTTTCGGGCATGTGGAATCGTCCCCCTAAACAGAAAGGCTGTCCCAAGTAAGGCTTACAATCCAAGGAAACTCACCGACTGTGCTGATCGTATCCAGTCGTCAGCAAATGCCAACAATGACCTGGCGTCTGATTCACCGACCGCTAAAAACATGGATGTCGCGCAAGTCGTTACAGACGGAAACCTTGTGGCGTCACCTTCAGCTACTCCAGGTGTTTCAGTTCAGTTCTCTGTGTCTGATCTTGACATATCCTACCAAAACCTAACCTCTGATATTTCGTTGTCCGAGATAAGTTTTGAGCAGTCCAGTCTTGTCTTAGATTTAGGTGATCCGCATATCTTGAGTTTACTTGCTGGTGGAGAGGCTGTCATTGAAGACCCAGGTAACCATGGTGACGCCAACGAGGTCTCCGTCGACAACTGCATTGATTCACTGTTTCTTCCTGAAAAGCTCAACGAAAGGCCGTCTAGTAAATCTGCACGGCAAACTTGCACTAGTCACAAATTACTTACCAGTGAGGATATTGTTCAACAAAAAAGGCTTAAGCTTGAGAAGAAAACTAAGAAAAACCCGAAAGGCAGAGGCAGAGAGATAAAAATGAAATAATGTAGATGTAAAAACTCTGGCTTAAACGAGTTGAACTGTGTTCCTACGTTGTTTATTTTTAAAAAGGCTCGACTGTCCGTATTTCCCCTATTGGAAATTGGTATGTCCGGATTTTCCACCAATGCGTCCGTATTTTCCCTATCGCGTCCGTATTTTACCGTTTTCACTGGGGTTATAAATCTACTATTTGGACTGCTTTGGACCTATTGAATACGTTGAAATAAACGATAACATGCGAGGACAATGTTATCCGAATTGAATGATTGCTTTGGTGTCCGAATTTTCCCACCGCATTAGTCACAGGAACGTCTCAAACGAGACCTTGCAAAAATCGTCCGTATTTACCCGGATTGCCCCTAACGGACCTTTCAACTATTGACTTCAAAATAAACAGGGATTATCATTTCACCAAAGGCAGTCAAAGTATGACGTTTTATAAAATTAGCTTTAGAGAAAGTAAAAAAGAGCTTCATTGCGGACACGATTTTTCATTAACAAGTCACTGTGACGTTGACCTTAGATTTACTGACCTCAATATTAATAGGGATCATACTCTTCTTACCAAAGGCAGTCAACCCATGACTTTTGAATATATTTACTTCAGGGAAAATAGAGTTACGGTGCGGACAATGGTTTCATGATCGTATCAGTGACCTTGACATTTGATCTCGAACTAAATAGGGGCCATTCTCTCACCAGATGCAGTCAACCCATGTAGTTTCATGATACATGTATTTGCTTCAGTAAATAAGGAGTTACACTGTGGCCAAGGTATTAGGGTTATATTGACCTTTGACCTATTATCCTCCAAATCATCAAACGGTGAAATAGTCTTATCACAGGCAGTCAACCCATGGCGTTTCTACAGACTTCCTTCTTGAAAACAGAAGTTTCAGTGCGGACAATTCGTTTTATTATCCTGTGAGTGACCTTGACCGATTACCCACTCAACATCAAAAGGATCACCCTTTCGCCAGAAGCAATACATCCATTAAGTGTCATGATATTTGCTTTAGGGAAAGTGGACTTACAGTTTACAACATTTTACATTATCATGTTACGGTGACAATGAATGACCTTTGACCTAATGGCATCAAAATCAAAAGGCATCATTCTCTCACCAAATGCACTCAAACCATGAATGTTGATGAGATTTGCTTCTGGGGAAGTGGACAGTGCAGGCAAGGTTTTTCATAATCATTACTGAGTCATGGCGCCCTTGACCTTCAATGTTTGATATGCAAATACTGATGCTTCGTACAAAGTTTCGTCAAAATCCAACAAGTAGCGCAGACAAGATTTGTGACGGACGAACGGAAAGGCCAAATATTATCTGTCTCACCTACCACTTTGTGGTGGAAGACAGACTTCTAAAGACAATATTTTAGTTCATATGTATCCTTTATTAAGCAATAATTAAGCGAACATAAACTTCAGCATTGACTCTGGCCGGTGGTGTACATGGAGTCTCCTTCCGCATGACGTGCAGCCTGAAAGAAAAGAAAAAGTAAAAATAAGTAGAGCATAGTATTCAATTTGAATCAGGTGTTGCGAGGGGGAGCTAGGGCATGTTTTGGGGAATGGGACAGTTTTAAAAATAATTATTGTTTAACGCCTTCTTAACACGTTGTTTAGGTTATACATCTCTTGCCAAAAACATTAATATACAACTAGTTATTTTCTATCTCAAAACCTGGTGATGTCGTCAGTTTAAGAAATGAAACACGACTAATAGGGCAGTAAGACACTTTTGTAGATGTGTGGTCTTCTGACGTGAAAATGTCTAAAACAGACACAAGATTGGAAATTTGCTCTGTGTCCCTTTAATAAATTGGGGACCCATCACATAGACCATAATCACATTGTACTTAGTTGATGTTAAAGGGACACACGGCAATCTTGAAGTATTTATCAAGCATTAACATTAGCATCTCCATTTGTTAACCTGGTAACATTTTAAATTTAAACCTGCTTGCATTAAAAAATAAATAAAAGTGTTTCATTTTGTCTTCGCTATTCTATCAAATACTTAACTATATTATAGGTGTACTATTATCAACAGTGAGTAATGTGTAAAACAGTTTCTTCTGAACTATTCTAATAAATAATATTAATGATGCACAAATGCAAACTATGCAGAAAAATTGACCGAACTCCAGAAGTTTTAAATAAAATAAAGGTTGCCTAGTGTCCCTTTAACACAACTTGTTTTCGCATGTATCCAGTACATGTAGTTTACACGAGCTCATATGACGATCAAGCTGCATTATCACTGAAAACATGTTTTACTGTAACTTTGAACAGCACCGTGCAAGAATAACACAAGCTCCATTTAAAGAACTACACAAGCGCAAACAATTTTTAAAAGGGCTCTCACCTCAAAATGATCCAATGGCATTTAATACGGCTTGACATTCTGAAGTATTCAGTATCAATTCACTTAGAGCTGCTCAAGGGCACGATTTACATTTGAGGCCTCTCTGAAAAACAACATCAATCCAATGTCAATGATCAAACAGACATAGTTTATCCTTTGTTATACATTATGTAACATATTTAAAAAAGAAAACTCAAAACTCTACTGTACATAAATATGAATCTGACCGATTTCAGTCAAATTACATTGTTTCAATGGTAGTTGTATCGGGTTATGTATTCACGAATGTGCGAGAAAATGGGGATAGCATAACGATAAAGACAACGCCAACAATTTACATTTATGCATCTGAGGGGTGGGGGTGGAGGGGGTTTCTAGTTTCCTTACCCCTTCCTTGTTTTCGGTTATCAAGCTCCATCAACCCACCCCACCCCCATCTATCGTACTTGGGTGGGCGGGGTGCAGTGAACATTTCTACTAATAATTGTTTTATTCCACGAAACGTTCTACTCGTTAGAGGCCAGTTTCCGTCCAAGCCCAGTTTCCGTCATTCTCATTTAAAACACGTTTTTACACTGCAAATTACTTTCGCGATGTCACTTATTGTCAGACGTTTATTACTGAAGATTGGAAACAGGAAAAACAAGCAAAAAGTAAATAAGCGGTAAAAAACGGAAGGGATTTCTCCGAAAAATGTGTTTACTTCCTTATATGGCGTTGGGGATGCGCGTGCATACTGCCGAATAAACTATTAAAAAAATAACACTGTAATGACGTCATATTTTTATCACTCTTCAGTGGACGCAGTTAAAATATACCGTGATTATATAATTTAACCAAAGACAAGCAAAAAAAAAAAAAAAAAAAAAAAAAAGAGAAGCAACTCGTACAACCTGTATCTGTTTGATTTACACAGAGTTACTTTAAATTGTCGTCGTTGAACGTTTTACATTGACGTTACCAGGCGCATTGTTATAACGATCGATGTGACTGATGGAACAATGCAAATATACCATTTTTACAATGAAATTGTTGAATAGACTTGCTAACAAGTTTCTGATTCATAAAAGTTTACTGTATCTTGACCTTGTTGAATCTATCACTCGATAAAATACATGACGGAAACTGGGCTTGTAAACAAAATGATTTCTCAGTTTTAGTCTATTTATAAAAAGGTCACGTGCCACTTCGATAATTTATATAAAACAAACTTCTTTGGTATCAAATTTCCAGGAAGAGGTAACCTAATAGAAAATAGAGTAAAAATTGTAAAGATACATAGATTTGTCTGAAAAATTATTTTATGTTTTCATAAGTGACGGAAAGTGGCCCCCGACGAGTACAGTGTACAGTACATCCAGTTACTGGAAAGATCGGAGTACACGAAAAACACTTTATAGTGATTATGAACTTTCTATTATACAGTATACACCACTATTTTAGGCACTGTATTTGGCCATTGTCTAAATATGTACGATCGAAAGTTTATTAATAAGCACATTTTAATACAAAACAAATACCTTGAAAATGGACCTCTACTCAGCAGCAGACAGTAATCCCAAATCCAATTTGCACCAACATGTCAATTTCACGTGTCAAGTTATGTCACGGTGACCTGTCAGTCACCAACACTGCATCGTGTTTACACATAATGGAACGTTATTTCGTCCGGTAAGGTATTAGTTTTTACATAATCTACGGTATAAAACACTGTACGCGTGTTGTTAAGACTCCATAGGTACCCGTAGTGCTCGCCGACGTAGCGCGCCCAATTTGGGGTGTAAAAAAATGGCGTCTGTTTTAATTGAAAATTCGTAAAATAGTCCGTAAAATACAAAGAAATAGTCCATGTTCGCGGAGTTAAAATGCGAACAGAACTGATATGTTATAGGTCCGTGGCGTTTCTACTGCAGAGCCAGCTCTGTATTCAAACCCAGCTCTGCATTCAAAATGCCTTGGTGTACGTTTAAAGCGAATTTCGATCCCAGAGCCAGCTCGAAATTCAGATCCAGCTTTGTATTCAGTATGCCTTCTTATAAGTTTAACCGAATATCGATCTCAGAGCTAGCTCGACATTGAAATCCCAGCTCGATATTGATCTTCGATCTCACAGCCAACTTCACACAGCTCAAATGTTACATCCTATTAACCTGGGAGGTAATTCATAGACCCTTTGACCAACATAGCTGAATTAAAATAGGAAACAACCTTGCATTTATATCGACCTACTATGCAAGTATGATTAAAATCAAATGAACACAAGTGTAGTCTGAAAGACAGCCATATCCCCCGCTGCACAAAGATTATAATATACAAATCTAAACATGGAATGTCACTGTAAAGTGACAAATTCTCCCTGAACTTATAAATCTTTGTGCTCATTTGATTTTAATCTCACAACTCGGAGTATCCCTGGTCTCGGGATACCGTAGTTATTTATTCTTACAACTCGGAATATCACTGGTCTCGGGATACCGTTGTAGGTCATTCTCACAACTCGGAGTACCACTGTTCTCGGGATACCGTTGTGATTTCCTCTCACAACTCGGAGTGAACATGATGTTCATACACAATTATTTCGTTGTTATGTTTTTCAACCATGTATGTGAACATGATGTAAAGGCCCGGGCCTTTTGGCCAAATAGGTAGCTACGCTACTGAGAATTTCACGATTCATATCCCTAATTGTAATTTTTACGTAGATTTTTTTTAAGTCGACAAATCGTTTGTTGACAATAATCACCAAAGTCACGGTAAATTCCGTTTACTACCTTAGGCCTAAACAAGAAAGTGTTTTGTTTCCTGTCACCCAACCGAATCGCCGTTTTTACCCCCGACACAACAATTGTTTACCCCTTTATTTTTGTGTTGCTTTGTTTTGTTTTTAAACATATTTGTGCTTTGGCCTAACTAACGCGCGGCAGGACTGTGGTTCTACGAGTTTGTTTCAAAACTGACGAGGTCTACCTCTACCTCTACCAAATTGACGCCTAGATAAAAGTCGTAAACATATTTTAAAAAATCCCCCCCACTCTCCACACACACACACACACACACACACACAATTTGTTTTCCGACTTAAGTCTTAAAGGGAGTAAATCAGGCTTTTTATGGGAATCTAGGTGTCCGATTTAAAATTGACAAATATTAATATTTTTTATTCTACATGACCACAACATAATAAGCCTACAAAATCTTTTATTTGCAAAGAAATTCATTCTGCACAGTAATACGTGCTATCCTAGGTGACGCACCAGGGTTAATTTCATCATATTACGTGCGATTCCACCCTAGCTATATGGTGTTCTGAAACTTTAGACATTAACAAAATGGTTCTAGCTTCACATTTTGATTGATAGTGTTTTATATCGTGAACTGGAACAATTTTATAATTTCAGATGTTTCTAGAAAAATCCTGATGTACCCCTTTTAAGACCACTGGGTATGAATTAAACAAAAAAAATTACATAAAAAAATATAATTTAGAATAAAAAAAAAAGTTGGGTCCCTGCTCAGATTCGAACCCATCCCGCTCGCTTTATAATTTTCTGGGACTGCCGCTCTCCCGACTGAGCTAACAATCCTTAAAAAATGTTGATGAACTAAAATGCGATTTATTCTAAAACCGGAGTGTCTGAATAGACTCGAAGTCTAAAAATAGTCACTCGGGATCAAATGACGTCATATATGCCCGGTCAGATCTTGTTGATTTGCATTCGGTCTCGCCGACACGATTGGCACAAGTATTCAGGATTATTTTACTACCGAATCAGTCATTTCAACTTCATAGCAAGGGAGGTAAAAAATTAAGAATATTACACGACGTACTTCAAAGTAAGCTAAAAATCTTATTCCGGAGAATGGGCAGCAACAACTTTTTACAAAGGATAGTAGCTTATGCGATAACCATTACTGACCAAACCTATTAAATATTATATGAAAACTATAAAGGCCATGTATATAAATCCAAGAAAGATGGAAGATATGCGTTTGATGATATTGCAAACAATTAACTTGTTACAAATCTCAATACACTATCCTAGGAGAACAATACAGCGTATGAATACATTTTACGCAAGATCACATGGAACAATAGATGAAATAGCTACATAAACAATATATAACTTAAACAATGTATCGAGGAAATTATTTGAAATTTCTAAATGACATTACCTTATTTATATCCGCACTAGAAAAGAAGAAACACCTGTTAAAATATGAGTATTCTTTTTCAGGCAATGCGTCGATTCATCAGTGAGGCTGTAGTTAGGATTCGTAAAAAAACATGGTTACTAAAGCTTGGTGAACAAGTTCACCGTGCTAAAAACTGTGCGTCCAATGGCAAGCAAACGAAACTAAAGGTATCGTCCCATGGTTTGTCGCGACAAAAAAAAGTACTTGACCAATGCCAGTTTGCACCGGTCTCAACGCCCAGATAAATATTGCCTGACCCATAAGCACCCTTTTATGGTCGAAGATCACTGCTTCAATATTTGTATTGTTGAAAGTTTTGGCAAAAAAAAATGACTTAACAAAATAGTGTACGTCCCATGGCGAGCAAGCGGGGAAAAAGTATCGTCCCATGGTTTGTCGCGACAAAATATGTGCCTGTCCCATGCCATTTTGCACCGATTCCAACCCCCGATAAATATTGTCTTGTCCAAAACTATAGAATGGTTTACTATAAGGCTTATATATCCACTTTAAGATTTTTGCAATATTATATTGGGAAATACAACGAAGGGAAACATTAATAGTCTTTTAAAAATACAAAGGAGAGCGTGTCATATTATATTAGGCAACGAATATACATGTTTAAATGATGCAATAAACACTATAAATGCAATGACAATGCCATGTTCTTCTATTAATACAGCTAAATTTATGTTTAAAGTTTAAAAGCAGCTTGACCCATTTTTTTTGAGTTACAAAACATAAGGTCACACAATTTACGATCTCATTGTGATATTAACTTAACGATTCATAAGCCAATTATTGAGATTTTTAAAGGAAGTAGTAGTACTGAGGCCGCTTTGGCTTCACGTCTGCGCATGCGCGCTCTCATTTGCATATTAATGTATGTCGTCATACTCTAAAGATAGAACGTGATAGGTCACAGAGGTCACGTAGGTGTTTCCTTTTGTGTGTGCGCTCTGTATGGTTGTAGAGGGGATTAGTGACAGCATGCTCGAACAATGGGTATTTACGTTTAGACTTAATCCACAGTGTGTGACAGGATATGTCTTTTGCATGACAAAACCGCAAAGGGATTAGCGCCAGGATGTTCGAACAAAAGGTATTGGCATTTGTACAATCTGGTTTGATATAGAACTTGACTAAGATATTTTGTCCATAAGTAGTGTGTCCAAGTTTGGTTAGCTTTGGATTAGAATGACTGAAGTTATTCAGCGGACACGAAAATTTCCCATGTTTTGCACTTGGTTAACCTTTGACCTACTTTATGACCTTAGATAGCCTGATTGACTATGTCATCCGGCCCTACGGTGTTCAGAACACTCCAATAATAATCATGGTATCAATGAAACACGTCTACTGAAAATGCCATCAACTCGGAAAGAAGCGTTTTTATTGCAGATCCGCCTACTATATAATTATGGAATAACGGAGATTCTACTCAGAAATATGTACCTGATATAGCACAGTCATACTGATTACTAGGTCTGTGCTCTAAGAAATTCCTCAGCCTTTAAAGTTATATTATAAATGACTATTCGTGTATCTCACAGGTATGAGATATTTGTATAATAGCTTTAATAGCTAACACATATTTAAGGGTATTTTGCAAGTTTATTCGGAAGTGAAATACATATTTTTATAAAAATGGGATAATTTCAAAAGCATCAAACCGAGGGAAACACTAAAACCATTATTAAAAAGACATTGCAGACACGTGTGTTAAAACGAAAATTGTCAATAACGCTCATTACATTTCACAATTGGCTATACGCCTTAAATAGTTGTATAGAGGAAAAGTTATCCAGCGACAAGGTTGTGTCTGCAGATAATCAAACAGGCGGATGGACAGACTGATTCCAGTATATCCCACCTTAACTTTATTATGCAGGGTTATACATATTTTACCTAATAGTATGCATATCTGGCATCTAAATTGCTAATTTGAATTGAAACAATAATTTGAATTTGTCCCACGTTCTTCTATTGACGGAGATAACGGGGAGTTCTAAAAAACTTGGGAAAATGATGAACGAATTATCAAAATCGGATGATAAACAAAGATGATGTGATCATTTGGAAGTTGTTTGAAAAGGATATGGAAGCCGCCATTTTGAGAACTATGACATCATAGTTCTAAATTACCTTACATGGATTTTTTCATAAATATCATACTTTACTGATTCATAAGAAAACATAACAGACAATGTATGAAACACGTTGGCTGCTTTTAAAAAGCATCAGATGGTTAGGTCTTATGTAGAAGCCAATCAGACATACAGTTATAAAAGGGTAAAAGCGACAACTGGAAGGAAAAATACCAACTGGAAAACATATACAGATGAACAGAATGTTTCATTTAAGAAAATGTTAATAGTGGTTGATAAAGAGAGCAGGATGGGGGAGTGAGGAGGAGTGGGGGTGGAGGGAGTGGTGGTGGTGGGTGTGTGTGGGTGTGTGTGTGTTGGGGGGGGGGGGGGGGAGAGAGAGAGATATTACACGATAAAAATCAATTAACACTGTTTATCATATACCTTAACATATTATTAAAATTGAATGCATGTCAACCACCAACCTTAAAATCATCATTTTAACTATTTCTAAAATGATAAGTCTTATACAAGACAAGAAATTAATTTCAATATGTTCATACACAGACCTAATAACAAATTTATTAATATGTCTGTGGTTCATACATATTCTATAGAATATTGTTTTATTATTCATAGATTCTAAACTAGCGTATGTTCTTCTTTTAAATGTTAACTATGTTTGGTACAAAACTTAATCTTGCATTATTGATTGTGTTCATTCAGCTGCCAAAGGCAGCTGACTCTTATATGTCTATGGTTAACAGACTGTGACTCATGTAAGTGGCGATTCGCATGCTTTACAACTTGAATTCCTAGAGAACTCGTCTGAAAAACTTGAATGGTATAAACACATATTTTGTAATGTTGAAAGGTCACCATTTCACTTGCTGAAATGACGTTTTAGTAAACCAGTCTACCGAAAAAAATGTAGCATGTAATTGTTATTATTGTACGTATATTAGCGCAGAAACGTTCACAAGCCTCTATAGTGTAGTTGGTTGAGGCGTCGTGTTAGTACCGAGGAAGGTAGGGTTCAAGCCTGATT